>SJYO01033645.1:26906196-27106489 GCA_006410555.1 Capra ibex | reverse complement strand
GAGGGAGACTCAGGTTTTCAGGTAATATGTGTAGACACAGAAAAAACGACAGAACGTATGTCCCAGCAGTAACGGTAGAAGGATCAAAGGTATATATACACAATCATATGACATAACCACAAAAAGAAAGACCGAATGAAGTGAGACATATTAGCCGAGGTCAAAGTAGGTAGAGTAGTCTTGACTAAGTTTACTTAAGAAAAATTGCCGACTCATTATGAGGTAACACATATACATGGTGTCGAAAGAATAGGTAAGTAGACGACTACCTGTAGATCCAACAAAGGTACAGGACCGATAATATTTGTCACGACGCTACTTGTAACCCCATGTACACAGAGAAAGTTAAGACCAAAGGAGCCACACATACGGGTCGTCACCCTAACGACCCAGTATTCCATCAAGATAAACGTTAAAAAATTCCTTAGAGGTGTGACAAGAGGTATCACCGACATGATCAAACGTAAGGGTGGTTGTCACATCCTCCCAAGGGAAAAGAGGTGTGGGAGAGGTCGTAAATAACGAACGTCTAAAAACCTAGCGTCGGTAAGACTGACCACACTTCACCATGGAGTAACACCAAAACTAAACGTAAAGAGATTATTACTCACTACAACTCGTAGAAAAGTACACAAACAATCGGTAGGCATACAGAAGAAACCTCTTTACAGATAAATCAAGAAACCGGGTAAAAAACTAACCCAGCAAATAAAAAGACCTTAACTCGACGTCTTCAACGAACATATAAAAACTCTAATCAACAAACAGTCAACGAAGTAAACGATAATAAAAGAGGGTAAGTCTTCCGACAGAAAAGTGGAACGAATATAAAAGGAAACAACACGTCTTCGAAAATTAAAATTAATCTAGGGTAAACAAATAAAAACGAAAATAAAGGTCTTAAGACCCTCCACCTAGTATCTCCTAGGACGACACTAAATACAGACTCTCACAAAACGGATACAAGAGGAGATCCTCAAAATATCAAAGACTAGAATGTAAATCTAGAAATTAGGTAAAACTCAAATAAAAACACATGCCACAATCTTTCACTAGATCAAAGTAAGAAAATGTTCACCAACTGGTCAAAAGGGTCGTGGTGAACAATTTCTCTAACAGAAATGAGGTAACATATAAGAACGGAGGAAACAGTTTCTATTCCACAGGTATACACACACCTAAATAGAGACCCGAAAGATAAAACAAGGTAACTAGATATACAGACAGAGATACGGTCATGGTATGACAGAACTACTGACACCGAAACATCATCTCGGACTTCAGTCCGTTCAACTAAGGAGGTCAAGGTAAGAAGAAAGAGTTCTAACGAAACCGATAAGCTCCAAAAAACATAAAGGTATGTTTAGAACTTTAATAAACAAGATCAAGACACTTTTTACACCGACCATCGAACTGTCCCTAACGTGACTTAAACATTTAACGAAACCCATCATATGAGTAAAAGTGATATAACTAAGAAGGTTAGGTACTTGTACCATATAAAGAGGTAGATATGAGACCAAAGAGAAGTCTAGCATATTTAGAAAGCGGAAAATGATCTTACAATCACAAAGATGGTAAGTCTTAACTCTTAACGATCGGTAAACAGTATAAAGAACATCTGTCAAGGAATGTAAACAATTCACACCCCATCTTATGTTTACCTCTGGGTGTGAAAAATACAGATTTATGAATTCTAGGTTTAGCTCTGTCGTCTGACAATTTCAAATAGAATGGCAGAACGTGACCGTCAAAAGTACTGTTTTTTACATATTTCGATATGAAATTCTGAACCCGAAGGGAACTCCGGGTCGACCATTTCTTAGGCTCGTTACACCCTCTGGACCCAAACTAGGGACCCAACCCTTCTAGGGGACCGCTTCCCTTTCCGTTGAGTGAGGTCTTAAGACCGGACCTCTTAAGGGGACATATGGGGCACCCCAGTGTTTCTCAACCTGTGATGACTCGCTGAAAGCGAATTCTGAATTTTCAATCATTCATTATTTTTACTAAATTAAAATCACTAATGACACATCCACACCCTCAAACGACTACCCGAGAACTATAAATCTACTAATGATTTAATTCTATATATATTAGATACTAATTACTATATAAAAGGTGTTTTGAAAAAAAGAATGGAAGTAAAGTCGTTCAGTGATTATTATAACAATATCAGTTCTAAAAGTACATGAAACAGAAGATAACTAGTATTATGGTCTAAAATTGTTGAAAAGAAGTCAGTAACCCCAAGAATCTATTAAAAAAAAACGATTAAAGTCAAGTCCGTTGAAGAAAGTAGATTGTGTCATAGTTGACCTTAATAGCAATTTTAATAAATTTACATCATTCATAAACGTTGAGGACAATGTTTCCTAATTAACTAGGGGTTATATTATTCGAGGATGTTTAATTGATCTTATATTTGGGTTATTGGACTATCTTGTTATCCGTTCCCTATACAAAGTATCGGTTAACATGAATTAAAAAATTTTAATAAACTTAAGAAACGTATCTACTGGTGAAACAACAGGGTTAATGTATATGGATGACTATATATTGACAGTGAAACATTACACTTAAGAAAATGTACACCTAGACAAAGACTCAAGAAATAGTATCTTATGACCAGTTAAATACATCGTTATTTAAAGATTTTTAAAGACATCTAAACACACACTCTCCAAAAAAATTTTAGTTTAATATTGAATGTATGGTATTTCATATGTTTAAATTAAAATATCGATTTTACCTCAAACTGAACATATTTTAGACAGATTTAAAATTGACACCACAACCTCTTCTGAGACCTCTCAGGAACCTGACGTTCCTCTAGGTTAGTCAGGTAGGATTCCCTTTAGTCAGGACTTATAAGTAACCTTCCTGACTACGACTTCGATTTTGAGGGTATGAAACCGGTGGACTACCCTTTTTGACTGAGTAACCTTCTCTGGTACTACGACCCTTTCTATTCGTCCTCCTCTTTCCCTGCTATCTCCTACTCTACCAATCTACCGTAGGGGCTGAGCTACCTGTACTCAAACTCGTTCGAGGTCCACAACCACTACCGGTCCCTTCGGACCGTACGACGTCAGGTACCCGAGTGTTTCTCAGTCTATGCTGATTCACTGACTTGTTACTGTTCATAGAATGCGAGGAAGTGACAGTTATGAAAACTTTAGATTGGTAATATGACTACGGTTAGTAACAAAAACGGACAAGAACTCAAAGTGAATATACCTATATTATGTCTTAAAAGAGAAAACACAGAGATAAACAAACGAGTCATAATACAGAGTTTCTAAATGAGTAAAGTAACATGAATCATGAAAGAGTAACGGTATCTAACGGTAAAATACTTTTTTGTTTTACATAACTAGACAAAATGACAACCATATATAATCGTACGAAAGGTCAAACCCATATAACACTTATTAGAATAAAACTTATAAAAACGTACACAAAAACTAACTATATTCGTTAATAAATGTAACCCTTGTATGAGTCCCTAACCTAAAGATCCAGTATCTCATATTCAAATAAGTCTAAATTCTCTGTGAAACTTTGTATCACAGATATGGTTAAATTTGCAGGATTTTTAACCTACTCGTAAGGTCAACGAAGTGTAATCGTAGCTGTGAACTATAAGAGAAAATCCTATTCCCACATCATCACAACTACTACCAAAACACAGAGGGTCTAACAACTATTATGACATGTCGAAAAGTAGGTAAATAATCACTAAACAGGTAGGAGAAAACACTACACGAATAAATTTAAAATCGAGTAAAAAACACTTTTAGTGGAAAATAAATCACTTAACGACTTTGTATAATATATAGGACATATTCTAAGGAGACTATCTCTACATGTGATGTTTATAGAAAGGGTACGGGACTCGAACGTAAAAACGAATGAGTCACAACACAAAGTTCTCCCTTATAAATTCGAAGTTAAATAATGTAAAAGGAAGACTCACTAACATTAACCATTACACAAAATTTAAAGTAAAAGACGAAGAAGTAAAGATCGTAAATCTTTATGTCAACTAAAGACACACAACAAGAACAAGGAACACAGGAACTACGACCCAAGTGAATAACTAAATTCTCCAACAAAAATACAATGAACAAAATCTAAGGAACCCTAACAGATACATCCATTAATACAGTAGACCTCTATCCCAGTCGCAATAAAGGAGGAAAGGTTTAACACATGGAAAATAAAAGAAAGTAACGGTATAACACGACCGATCCGGAAAATCATGATACAACCTGTTCTCACCATCCTTACTCGTAGGGATCCTCACCAATTTTGAGACGTAGGCGGTATCCTCCGTGTCTAAACTAAGGACCAGTGTCTTGATTCTAGGACGTACGGCCTCCCGTTTCGTTCCTCACTCATAGGAACTGAACAAGAAGTCAAATCCCTCTTTCATAAGTCAGAAAGTTGTAATTTATACTATAATAGCCTGTCAAAAAATATATCTACGAGAAATAAGTTCTACTCTTTACAGGGGAAATAAGGATCAAACGAACCACAAAAGTAGTGTTTATCCTTTATCTAAAACAGTTTACGAACAAACGTAGTCAACTATAGTAACACACAAAAAAGAGGAAACCGGATAACTATACCACCGATATAACTATACAAAAACTTATAACCTAGTTAAATGTATACAAAATTTAATAAAAGTCGTCACAATAGTAACAGTTACATCTCTAGAGTTTATAAAAATAAACTAAATAAAGAAACGAAAACCACAAAAACAAACTTTACCACAAGAAATTAAAAAATTACAAATAATAACCATACATTTTTAACAAAATGTAAAAAATAAAGTATAGGTCGTTGAACGATTTAAAAGAGTTATTAAGGTTATCAAAAAGGATATCTAAGAAAAAATAAAGGATACATGAGTTAGTATAAAGGTACTTATTCCGGTTAAAATCGAAAAAGAAGAACCAAAGATGACAAATGAAAATAAACAAAATGAACTAAATAATATCATCAATCCGAAAGGTCGTATTTTGACTTATATTCACTATTACCTGTATGGACTAAATAAAGACTTTAGTTACTCTTTTGTAAATTATAAAGTGGAAGTCATCCTAAAGTTACTATCTAAAAAGACCCCAAAAGAGGGAGGGTACAAGTTTTAAGTATTGGTAAAAAATTTTTGTAGGAAATCAGGGTATACTTAATAATACTGTACGATGTATTTACGTCTTCGGTTAAAAATCTTTACTGGTTATTTCTTATTTATTTTATTAAATTAATACTAACTCTCACGTCATAAATTTCTAAAAATTTCATAAAATTAAGTTTCATTTTAAATGTATCTCTTTTTACGTGAGTATATAAATCATGGTATTAGTTCGGAATTTATAAAAATATAGGTGTAGGGTTTAAAACAGAACGGAAGGAAGTCAGTGATTTATGTCGTATAACCGTTGGTAACAAGACTAAAGACAGTACCAAAATGAAAAAAGACAAGATTTTAAAATGAATATACCTTAACATCTCGTACATAAGAAAACACAAACCGTGTAAACGAGTCGTTTTATAAAAGTGACATAGTATTTATGGTATTTAAAATTAAATAAACAGATAAACTACTTATAAATTCGACAAAGATAAACTCTTATAATATTTATTTCGATGATATTTGTAAAGGTATGTTCAGGAAAACACTTGGGTTTGAAATCAAGGACCACCCTATTATGGATCCTGTCCTTGACAACCCAATACCTAATTCAGATACAAATTGAAATTTTCTTTGAAGTTTTGTCAAATACTATGACCATCACAACAAAAGGTAATGGTGATCATTACATACTCAAGGTTTACAAGACATAGGAGTTGTAAACCACAATCAGAAAAAATTTAAATCAAAAAGAAAGAGGAAGGAAAGAAAAAAAACATTTGGGAACAATAGTTTAATGTCTCCAAGAAAAGATAAGGATTGACCGAGACCCTAAGATAATAAATATCCACAATTTAAAGTAGTTAGGAAAAATCATAAATAACTCTTTGAATATATTAAGACGACCTCTTCGACTTCAACCTTCTCAAAATACTTCTGGATGTTCTCGAAGATCTTGCTTGTGATTTTTTTTTTTTTCAGGAAAAGTAGTTCCCCTAACCTCACGTTTTCAGCCTTCAGTTCTCTATGGACCTCATTGTCGATTCAAACCGGAACCTTATGTTTTACTTTGTCCCACTTCCGATTGTCTCAAAACGGTACTCTTGTGTGACCAGTATCTTTTGTGGGAGAAGGTTGTTTTCTCTACTGACATGATGTGTACCTGTAGTAACCTACCAGTTGTTACTTTAGTCTAACTTCGACTTCTGCCTCTTCGAGATATGTCAGTCGTTTTTGGTTCTGGATCTCCATTGACACCGAGTCTAGTAGTCAAGGAATGACGTTTTAAGTCCGAATTTAACTTCTTTCATTCCTTTTGATTACTGGATTTAGTTTAGGGAATACTAATATGTCACCTCCACTATTTATCTAAGTTCCCAAATCTAGACTATCTCACGGACTTCTTGATACCTCCTCCAAGTATTGTAACATGTCCTCCACTACTGGTTCTCGTAAGAGAAAAAAATTTATATTTAAATAAAATTAACCTCCGATTAATGAAATGTCACAACCTGGTTTTCGTAAGAATTCTTTTCCTTTACGTTCTTCCGTTTCACCAACAGACTCCTCCGGCATTTTGCTCTACTCTTTTCTGCTCTGTACTTCCCGTTTCCTCTTTCCCTTTCTATATGGATTGACTTACGCCTCGAGGTCTCTTATCGTTCTTCTCTGTCCCTCCGGAAGATTTCACTTGTTACCTTTATTTATCTCCTCTTGTTATCTTACCCTTTCTGATTTCTAGAGAAATTCTTTTAACTTCTATGGTTCCCTTGTAAAGTACGTTTTTACTCGTGTTATTTCCTGTCTTTACCGTTCCTGGATTGTCTCGTCTTGTATAATTCTTCTCCACCGTTCTTTAGTGTCTTGTTGATATGTCTTTTTGATATGGAAAAAAAAATTATATCAAGAAAATATAGAATTACTGGATCTATTGGTACTACCGAACCAGTGAGTGGATCTCGGTCTGTAGAACCTCACACTTCCGTTCACTCGGAATCCTTTATAATGATACTTGTTTCGATCACTTCCACTACCTTAAGGTCGACTCGGTAAAGTTTAGGATTTTCTACTACGACACTTTCACGACGTGAGTTATACAGTGGTTTATACCTTTTGAGTCGTCACCGGTGTCCTGACTTTTCCAGTCAAAAGTAAGGTTAGGGTTTCTTTCCGTTACGGTTTTTTACAAGTTTGATGACGTGTTAACACGAGTAAAGTTTACTATCGTTCCATTACAAGTTTTAGGAAGTTCGATCCGAAGTTGTCATGTACTTGATTCTTAAAGGTCTACATATTCGACCTAAATCTTTTCCCTCTCCTTGGTCTCTAACTTAACGGTTGTAGACAACCTATTACCTTTTTCGTTCCCTTAAGGTTTTTCGTTGATGAAGATGAAGTAACTGATCCGATTTCGGATCACACACCTAGTGTTGTTTGACACCTTTTAAGTATTTCTCTACCCTTAACGTCTAATGGAATGGACAGAGGTTAAAGGGACCACCGAGTCTGCCATTTCGCAGACAGATGCTGCGCCCTCTGGACCCAAGTTAGGGACCCAACCCTTCTAGGGGACCTCTTCCTTTACCGTTAGGTGAGGTCATGATAACGGACCTTTTAGGGTACCTGTCTCCTCGGACCATCCGATGTCAGGTACCCCAGTGGTTCTCAGCCTGTGCTGACTCGATGAAGTGAATGGACAGAGGACTTTTTGGACATACGTCCAGTTCTTCGTTATCAATCTTGGTCTGTACCTGTTGCGTAACTAAGTTTTAACCCTTTTCGATACTAGGTGGAGGGTCTTAAGACCTTTATTTTCGTTTTTATTTGTTTACCCTAGATTAATTTTAATTTTCGAAGACGTGTTGTTTCCTTTGATATTCGTTCCACTTTTCTGTCGGAAGCCTTACCCTCCTTTAGTATCGTTTACTTCGTTGACTGTTTGTTGATTAGAGTTTTTATATGTTCGTTGAGGACGTCGAGTTAAGGTCTTTTTATTTACTGGGTTAGTTTTTTACCCGGTTTCTCGATTGATCTGTAAAGAGGTTTCTTCTGTATGCCTACCGATTGTTTGTGTACTTTTCTACGAGTTGTAGTAAGTAATAATCTCTTTACGTTTAGTTTTGGTGTTACTCCATGATGAAGTGTGGTCAGTCTTACAGACGCTAGGTTTTTAGACGTTCGTTATTTACGACCTCTCCCACACCTCTTTTCCCTTGGGAGGATGTGACAACCACCCTTACGTTTGATCATGTCGGTGATACCTCTTGTCACACCTCTAAGGAATTTTTTAACGTTTATCTTGATGGAATACTGGGTCGTTAGGGTGACGACCCGTATGTGTGGCTCCTTTGGTCTTAACTTTCTCTGTGTACATGGGGTTACAAGTAGCGTCGTGACAAATATTATCGGTCCTGTACCTTTGTTGGATCTACAGGTAGTCGTCTACTTACCTATTCTTTAGACACCATGTATATGTGTTACCTCATAATGAGTCGGTATTTTTTCTTAAGTAAACTTAGTCAAGACTACTCTACCTACTTTGACCTCGGCTAACAAGTCTCACTTCATTCGGTCTTTCTTTTTGTGGTTATGTCATATGATTGTGTATATATACCTTAGATCCTTCTACCGTTACTGCTGGGACATACGTTCTGTCCTTTTTTCTGTGTCTACACATATTGCCTGAAAACCTGAGTCTCCCTCTCCCTCTCCCACCCTACTAAACCCTCTTACCGTAAGATTGTACATATGATAGTACATTCTTAACTTAGCGGTCAGATACAGACTGCGTCCTATGTCGTACGAACCCCGACCACGTACCCCTACTGGGTCTCTCTACAATACCCCTCCCTCCACCCTCCCCCCAAGTACAGACCCTTACGTACATTCTTAATTTCTAAAATTTTAAATTTTTTATTTTTTGAATTTTTTTTTAACCCTTTTCTTATGTAGTTCCTACATATAACAGTGGGACGAATAAGTTGAATATACGTCACATATAGTACGTTTTACGACCGTACCTACTGAGTGTTCGACCTTAGTGCTAACGGTCCTCTTTATGGTCGTTCGAGTTTATATGTCTACTATGGTGAGATTACCGTCTTTCACTTATCATTGTTTCTTGGAGAACTACTCCCACTTTCTCCTCTCACTTTTCCGACCGAATTTTGAATTGTAAGTTTTTTGATTCTAGTACCGTAGGTAAGGGTAGTGTAGTACCGTTTATCTACCTCTTTTTCATCTTCGTCCCTGTCTAAAATAAAAGAATCCGAGGTTTTAGTGACACTACCACTGACGTCGGTGTTTTAATTTTCTGTAAACCGAGGAACCTTCTTTTCGATACTGTTTGGATCTGTCGTATAATTTTTCGTCTCTGTAGTGAAACGACTGTTTCCAGACGTATCAGTTTCGATACAAAAAAAAAAGTCATCAGTATGTACCTACACTCTCAACCTGGTATTTCTTCTGTCTGACGACTTCTTAACTACGAAAACTTGACACCACAACCTCTTCTGAGAACTCTCAGGGAACCTGGTGTTCCTCTAGTTTGGTCAGTTAGGGTTTCCTTTAGTTGGGACTTATAAGTGACCTTCCTGACTACGACTTCGACTTCGAGGTTAAGAAACCGGTAGATTACACTTCTCAGCTGAGTAAACTTTTCTGGGACTACGACCCTTTCTAACTCCCGTCCTCTTCTTAACCCGTTGTCTCCTACTCTACCAACCTATCGTAGTGACTGAATTACCCGTACTCAGACTCATTTGAGGTCCTCTACCACTTCCGTCCCTTCCGACCGTACGACGTCAGGTACCTCAATGTTTTTCAGTATGTAAGAATCCCTGACTGGATGTTGATTGTTGTCAAAATAATTACACCACTTAATATAACCAACTACAAAATTGTTTACATGACTTCACACCAAATGTATAGAATTTTAGTATTTAAAATTTACGTATCGAACTACTCAAAATCCTTTATATGTGACAACACGGTGGTGACATTGTTTGATAACGGGGTTTACAAAGGAAGAGGGGCAACGTCAAGTAACCTCAAGAATAAGGTCTTAGATTCGTTGGAGACTTTACGAAAGACAGACCCATTAAAACAATAAAGATCTTTAAGATATATTCACTTTAGTATTTTATACGACGAAAAACACAGGAAAGGGTGTACCGTTCCTTGTCTCCGTAGGACGGTTGTTGGTACATTCATTCGGTAGAAGTCTCGTCTAATAGACCAGAGGTAGTTTGGGAATCTACTGATATTGGAGGCGACTATAGAACTGAAGTTGAAGTACTCTCTAGGACTCTCGGTCAAGTCGTCGAGAGTTTGAGGACTAGGTATGATTGAACTCTGTCATCCATAAAAAAACAAAGTTGAGAATTTATGACTCCATTAATACGTCGTTATCTATTGATTATGTGAACGTAAGGACTTTGTTCGGGTCAACCAGTGTAACAGGGAAAATTCATAGGGACATAAGTTAAGTGAGGTCATAAGAACGGACCTCTTAGGGTACCTGTCTCCTCGGATCCCTCAAAGTCAGGTACCCCAACGTTTCTCAGTCTGTACTGACTTCGCTGAATCGTACGTGTGTAAGTCAAACGATAATAAAATGTATCTTAATAACAAATCAAAGTACTTTCTGTCACTAGACATTACAAGGATAGAACATTACAGGATAAGTCCAAAACAATATTAATACGACTAAGTATTTTACTTAACCCTTTAAGGGAACTTAAACACTAAACTATACATAGAAATTCAAACCTCTAAACCTCAAATCACATAGAAGTTTATAAGCAGACAACTATAAAGTAGAGTAAAGGAAGGAAGACCTTAAGGTCAATATATACACAATTTAAAAGTGCGACATAGGATATGAAGAGAATGTGACAAAATAAAAATGGTGAGACTAAAAGTTGAACATAAAAAGTGGAGGTCAAATAATTAGGAGATAAAACGAGACAACACTTGACGAGGATTCGGACAGAGAACTTAAGAATTAAAACCAATATTAAATAAAAAGTAAAGATCTTCAAGGTAAACTGAATTTTTTTCTAAATGAATAAATAGACCAAGAGACAACGACACGTCAAAAAGAGATCAAAGCCACTGATCCCCGATGACAAAAGACACCCGACCCGAAGAGTAACGCCACTGAAGAACCCCACCTCTTGCCCGAGATCCCACGTACCCGAAGGCACCGACACCGAGCGCCCGAGATCTCGTGACCGATCATTAACATCGTGTGTCCAAATCAACGAGACGTTATACACCTCAGAACGACCCGGTCCCTAACTTGGACACAGGAGACACAACCGTCCGGGTAAGAATTGGTGATCTAATAGTCCCTTCCGGAGGTAAACTGAAAATTTTTTATAAACGACTAATAGACAACTTTAAAAAATAAAAAAAATGTACAATATCAATTAATTTTACGAACGAATTATTGATTAAATGAAAATTAAAAGAAGACAACAGATATCATCGAAGGTCTATGATGTGGTGACTATAACGGACTATGGGTGTAAAATTTTCACAATAAATTATACTGTGGTTTCAAATCCATGTTTTCAATTTCATCAATTTACCTGATGTATTTTTGACTTTTGACACGTAGTTTCCTGTGTTATTTGTCACTTTTTCTTTGAATTAACCTTTTTGTAAACGTTTGGTACATAAACTATCGTCCAATTATATATCTTATAAATTTCTTGAGGATTTTGAGTTGTTATTGTGTTTTGTTAGACTAACTTTTACCTACTTTCTGAACTCATCTGTAAAGAGGTTACTGAAAAACTACCGATTGTTTGTGCACTTCTATACAAGTTGTGCTGATTAGTCATCCTTTTACGTCAATTTTTGGTGTCACTCTATGATAGAGTATCAGTAATCCAACCGAGGTCAATTTCTTCGTCTTTCATTCTACATCTCTTTAACCTTGTGGACACGAGACAACGATCCTTTCATCTTAATATATCGGTTACTCCCTTTGTGATACCACCAGTCAAATCATTAACTTGTATCTTAATGGTATAGTAGGTCGTCAAAGTGAACATGTGAGTTTTCTTAATTTTCATTCCAGAGTTTCTCTGTAAACATGTGTGTCTAAGTATCGACACAATAAATATCATCGGTTTTTTAACTTCGTTGGGTTCACAGGTAGTTGTCTACTTACCTTTTCGTTTTACACAATACACCTATGTTACCTTATAAGTCAAGTCAAGTCAGTGAGTCAGTAAAGGTTGAGTAACACTGGGGTACTTAGCGTCGTGCGGTCCGGAGGGACAGGTAGTAGTTGAGGGCCTCAAGTGAGTTTGAGTACAGGTAACTCAGCCACTACGGTAGGTCGGTAGAGTAGGAGACAGCAGGGGAAGAGGAGGACGGGGGTTAGGGAGGGTCGTAGTCTCAGAAAAGGTTACTCAATTGAGAAGTGTACTCCACCGGTTTCATAACCTCAAAGTCGGAGTCGTAGTCAGGAAGGTTACTTGTGGGTCCTGACCAGAGGAAATCCTACCTGACCAACCTAGAGGAACGTCACGTTCCCTGAGAGTTCTCAGAAGAGGTTGTGGTGTCAAGTTTTCGTAGTTAAGAAGTCACGAGTCGAGAGAAGTGTCAGGTTGACAGTGTAGGTATGTACTGGTGACCTTCTTGGTATCGGAACTGATCTGCCTGGAAACAACCGTTTCATTACAGAGACGAAAACTTATATGATAGATCCAACCAGTATTGAAAGGAAGGTTGCTCATTCGCAGAAAATTAAAGTACCGACGTTAGTGGTAGACGTCACTAAAACCTCGGGGAGTTTTATTTCAGACTGTGACAAAGGGATAGATAAAGGGTACTTCACTACCCTGGTCTACGGTACTAGAATCAAAAGACTTACAACTCGAAGTTCGGTTGAAAAAGTGAGAGGAGAAAAGTGAAAGTAGTTCTCCGCAACATCAAAGAGAAGTGAAAGACGGTATTCCCACCACAGTAGACGTATAGACTCTAATAGCTATAAAGAGGGCCGTTAGAACTAAGGTCGAACACGAAGAAGGTTAATGAGTCGTAATTTTTCCTTCCTTTAAGACCGTACACATGTTGTATCCATTTGGAGTTACTACAATAGGATTCACTTTATTTGGTTAGTGTTTTTCCGTTTACGAATACTAAAGTGAACATACTTCAGGAATCTCATCAGTTTAAGTATCTCTGTCTTCCACCTTACCCCCAATGTCCCCGACCCCCTCCCTCCTCACACCTCACCTCTACAACAAATTACCTATATCTAAAAGACAAAAAATTTTTTAATAAATTAATTAAATAAAAAAATACCGACACGACCCAGAACCAACGACACACCCGAAAAAGAGATCAACACCTCTCACCACCAATAAAAGATCAACACCACGTTTCCGAAGAGTAACGTCAACGCAGGGACAACACCTCGCGTTTGAGATCCCGTACACCCTAAGTCATCAGCGTCGTATACTCGATCATTAAAGACGAGTGGTCGAGATCTCGCGTCCGAATTAACAAACGTCATATACCCTAGAAGGACCTGGTCCCTAATTTGGTCACAGAGGACTCAACCGTCCGTCTAAGGAAATGGTGCCTCGGTGCTAAAAGTCAAAACACTCTACTTTTTCTAAGACCTTTATCTAACGTGTTCTTATATTTACACAAAATGTGATATCCTGACATGTGAAATTTTTACCAATTCTACCATTTAACATACAACTCATATATTAATTTTATTATTTTTAAATATTTATAATTTTTTCACAAATTATATAAACAATGTTACTTCAACTCTAAAAGAATCATCTCCAAAAATCGTGTGTAATTTGACCTTCGATTATTGTACCGAATATTTTAGATAATTACGACATTTAATTAACTAACCCTAAAATTACACTTTAGTACGTAAGAACTTATTTAGGTTTAATTCTTTGAATAAAAAACTATTTGTAGATATAAGTTAAACGGTTACTAAAAATCCTAAGAACTAAGATCTAAAGAACTTCTCTACACAGGTATTAAAAGAAAAGGGTATAGTAGGAACAGATCAAAGTCACAGAATAATCTTAGTATTTTATTTAAGTTACAGAATAGTAGAAAAAGAGAAGAAAACTTTCAAATATATTTTCTTCTAATAGAAGGAAAAATTTTCAAACAAATTGAAGTGAGTATTGTGAAACCTTCTCTATAAACTGATAATTGAGTTAAAGAATTTATTGGAAGTCAGATAAATCCAAAAGATAAAGAAAACCTCAATTAGAACCCTTATATCAGACGATATAAAATTTAAAGTAAATTTAAAATAATCGTATTTCAATAAGTGATATGAGAGGATACAAAATTTCCTTCACAGATGACTTTGTTCGGACAAGACCAATAATATTCATAGGTCAGTCCAAAGTCTTAAGACTTTCTCAAAAACAACAACAACAACAACAACCTTTAAACTGTAAAATCTATAATATAACACGGTTGAACTTATGAAGAATGGAGTAAGGGTACTTCAAAAACAACAAAAAATGAAACGAACTAACAAACGAATAAGGAAATTGTTGAACCTTCTTGACTAACAGGTTTCAGATAAAGAGGACACCATACTTCAGAGATTAAATGGATAAGTCCAAAAGAGGGAAACAAAAATAGGAAATCGGACCTATTGAATCTCAGTGAGGTACCAGTCGTATTCAGTGATTAACCAGTTTCCAACATGAATTCGAGGGAATCGGTCAATCTAGAAAGTGGAAAATGACAACACAAAACGGTAGACGATAGTGTTGAGTTCTATAAATGTAAAAAGGTGGTGTAAGTCGGTCGTGGACCATTGAACCTCCAAGGAAGAGATTAGTTGGGACTCTACGACGTCAGAACACGTAGTGTGTAAGAAGGTCTAACGGTCACTACTCACACTAAATTAAAAATTCTACCCGAAGAATCCGTAACAGAGACCCTGTCTCATCGAATAACAAGTGAATCACAAACCAGTATACTTATATCCGTCTGGAGACAAAATAACGTGAAACGTTTGTAACGTAAAAAATTTTTTTGTTTAACTTCAAAACACCGTTGGGACGCAACAGTCTGTTACCAATTGTAAAAGATTGTTGTTTCACAAAAAGTTAATTCTGCACATATAACAAAAAATCTGTATTCCGACAACGTGGGTTATCTAATGTCATTATCACATTCGTATTGAAAATATACGAGACCCCTTGTCTACACTCTCAACGATTCTTTCGACTCACGATTTCTTGACTACGAAAGTTTGACACCACAACCTCTTCTGAGAACTTTCAGAGAACCTGACGTTCGTCTAGTTTGGTCAGTTAGGATTTCCTTTAGTCAGGACTTATAAGTAACCTTCCTGACTACGACTTCGAAATTGATGGACTACGATTCTCGGCTGAGTGACCTTTTCTGGGACTACGACCCTTTCTGACCTCTGTCCTCCTCTTCCCATACTGTCTCCTACTCTAACAACTTACCGTAATGACTGAGTTACCTGTATTCAAACTCGTTTGAGACCCTCTACCACTTCCTGTCTCTTCGGACCACACGACGTCAGGTACCCCAGTGTTTCTTAACCTGTGATGAATCACTGACTTGTTGTTGTGTTTGGGTAGGGGAGTTTTACAAACGAAGAATCCGGTGTATCTACTAAAATGAATACTACTTTCTCCAGTCCTTCAAGGGTCTTTCTTTTTTTCTACCTCTACTTATAAAACTCTTGAAAATGGCATATAGGATAAATATTGACTAGAAGAGGATACATTTTTGATGCACAAATTATTAAGGGATGGAAATTCTCTTAAAGACTTCATCATGTTACTCTCTATCGAGACAAAACAATCTACAGAACTAACCCAAACAAACCTGGTACTTCAGTGATGGGTATATCCTTCGCCTTCCCTGACTGTATGTCAGTGAAAGAGTCCTTTCGTCTCGGAAACGATTCCCAGAGATCACACGGAACCGGGTTTCACGGGTTTAATTGGACTCCACACCCTTCGTCCCTCTATTAAAGGATGTAGACAATTATAGTGTTCCAGGACCCCTTCCGGACGCTAGGTAACCAAGGTTACTCTTTTCGTCCGTCCCTTTAACCTACGACAGTGTCCGACCTTCGTCCCGGTCGTTCGGTCCCCGACCGCCATTCGGACCCTCTTACAAGTCCCGTCTTAGCCCTCCTGTACAGTCTCTTCTTTCGTCCTAGGCCTCATGAGTCACCCTGTCTGACCGTAACCTGTCCTTCCCTGCGGACGTCGGATTCATTATGGTGGACCTGAGAGAACCACACTCCGAAGGAGTTTCTCGGAGGAGACGGGACCTCCTAAGATTTGGAGGTATTTCTCCTTTAAGTGACGGGACCCCCGGACCCTAGAGGAAAGTCCTCGAAAAACGGGGAATTGATCGAATTCCCCGTTCGACTCCGGGACCCGAGATTTGTGGGAGGTAAGTACCCCCGCAAGACTAACAGGATTTACCGAATGCGACGACAAGGTTCCGAACCCCTCACCCTCGGTTCTTCTACGTACACATTACTCTAAACACAGGTGTAAAAGGTGTAGGGTAGACTCGTGTGTTTTAGACTGTTCGTACACACACGAACACCCTAATACTGGTCTTATACACATTAGTCTCCACGGGGTCCTTAGACCGTAGACGACACCGGTTTCGAAACTCGTCATCCTAGGGTCGAAGACACCAGGACTGTCGGGATTGTCGACGGAAACGAACACGATAACAGGTTGCATTCCAGTATCGTCCACTGTAAGCCAGTGTCATCCTTAGACCCTACTACGGTCTCCGGGACTCTGTGGGGATGTACACATTAGTATAGAACTACGTTGGGGTCAAAGTCAATCTCAAGAACTCCTATGAAAAGTTTTCGTCACAACCGTCGTGTTACAGTAAAACAGTAAATGTAATCGTTTTACAAAAAAATTTTACTATTATGATCGATATCATTTTCTACTCCCACTCTGTCCATCCTCATACGTAATTGTTTTAAATACTTTTTCTCAAACGACCAAACATATTCCTGGGAATTGTTTAATCTGTCTAAAGCTCTGTCGAGAAATATATGTATAGACAGAGTATGACGTGATTAAAGAAATATTGTTGGAGGAAAGGTTCTTTATTAGTCGATATACTTGTGTCTAAACACCACAAATAAGGTCATAACAATTATGGTTTTATTACCTTTAAATGAAGTCACAGATTATTATTTACTTACTAATTTAATCTGTGTAACTTGAATATCTCGCCTTATAATACGGTGGTGCTTTTATACTGTGTCAGTCAGGAGGTATAGACATTTAAGACATGGACATATTTCTTGGTTGTTGTCTACCTTTTATACTTTTTTCTTAAGGTCCTTTAAGATTATTTTCTTTGAACTGAAACGAGACTTGGTTATTGATAAATATATCGTAAATACAACATAAACATTGATAAATGTATCGTAAATGAAACATAACACACACACGATTCAGCGAAGTCAACACAGGGTGACACACACTGGGATAACTGACATCGGGAGGTTCAAGAAGACAGGTGTCCCTATAGAGTCCATTCTTATGACCTCACCCAACGGTACGGGAGGAGGTCCCCTAGAAGGGTTGGGTCCCTGACTTGGGAGTAGAGAATCAAGATGGACGTAACCGTCCACCTAAGAAAGGGAGACTCCATGGACCCTTTACGAATGTAACATAACGACGATTCAGTGAAGTCAGTACAGGCTGAGAGCACAGGCTGAGAACACACTGGGGTATCTGCCGTCGGGTGGTCCGAGGGGGTAGGGACCCTAAGAGGTCCGTTCTTGTGACCTCACCCAACGGTAAAGGAAGAGGTCACGTACTTTCACTTTTCACTTTCCCTTTAGCGAGTCAGCACAGGCTAGGAGTCGCTGGGGCACCTGACGTCGGAAGGTCCGAGGAGACAGGTACCCTAAAAGTACGTTCTCATGACCTCACCCCACGGTAAGTGTTACATATAATAGTTAATAAAATCTCTACTGAATTTCATATGTCCTCCTACACACATCCAATATACTTTCATGACATGGTAAAATATATTTTCTGACCTCGTAGACACCTAAAACCATAGAGACCACTACGTCGTTGGTTAGGAGACACCTATATCTGCCAGACGACATAAATCTCTTTTATGTATCGAGCGTCTTTACCTCCATATTTAAGAGAGTTGATGTCCTTTTAGATACTAAATTACACCCTCCTCTTGTGAATTTTTGTATTTATGGTCTATTCTTAATATTCCCGGTAGATCCTCCGAGTATCCTCTTCCGTTACCGTTGGGCGAGGTCATGAGAACGGACCTTTTAGGGTACCTGCCTCCTCGGACCATCCGACGTCAGGTACCCCAGTACTTCTCAGCCTGTAAATGACTCTTTGAAGTGAAAGTGAAAAGTGAAAGTACGTGACCTCTTCCTTTACCGTTGGGTGAGGTCACAAGAATGGACCTCTTAGGGTCCCTCGAACCACCCGACGACAGATACCCCAGTGTGTCTCAACCTGTGATGACTTCGCTGAATCGTCGTCGTCGTCCTCGTCCTCCGAGTATATGAGACGTTCACCCTTCTATTTAAGGTGTGAGAAGAACTTTCTATTAACCGTTAAATAAAAAACATAATTTATATTAACTAAATGTCACAATACAATTAAAGTCCATATATCGTGTCACTAGGTCAATATTTATATACTATATATATTATGTATATATGGATGTACGTGTGATATCATATCATATATATGATATACACATATATATATATGTGATATATACACGTAAGTCAATATATATATATGTATAAGAAAAAAGTTTAAGAAAAGGGAATATCCAATAATGTTTTATAGTTCACATCAAGGGACACGGTATATCATCCAGGAACCCAATCAATAGATAAAAAATTTTTAAATAAATAAACAGACGTGGTTCAGAATCAACGTCGTACACTATAGATCAAAGGACTGATCCCTAACTTGGACCCGGGGGACGTAACCCTTGTGTCTCTGAATCGGTGACCTTTTGATCCCTTCAGGGTCATTAGATAAACTATATGTCATCAGGTCATGAGAACGGACCTTTTAACGTACCTGCCTCCTCGGACCACCCGAAGTCAGGCACCCCAGCGATTCAGCCTGTACTGACTCTCTGAAGGGAAAGTGAAAAGGGAAAGTACGTAACCTCTTCCTTTACCGTTGGGTGAGGTCACAAGAACGGACCTCTTAGGGTCCCTGCTACCCCGTACCACCCGACGGTAGATACCCCAGCGTGTCTCAGCCTGTGCTGACTTCGCTGAATCGTCATCGTCGTCGTCATCACACATATATATCCTCTTCCGTTACCGTGGGGTGAGGTCATGAGAACGGACCTTTTAGGGTACCTGTCTCCTCGGACCATCCGACGTCAGGTGCACCAGCGTGTCTCAGCCTGTACTGACTTCGTTGAATCGTCGTCATCGTCGTCACACATATACGATTAGAGTTTGAGGATTAAATAGGGAGACGTGACGGGAAAGGGGAAACCATTGGTATTTAAACAAAGGATACGACATCCGGATAAAGACAAAACATTTATTCAATTAAACATAGAAAACTAAAAATCTAAGATGTTTATTCACTGTGTACTACAAACAGAAAGAGACAGAGAGCCAAGTAGACGAAACGACATTTACCGTAATAAAGTAAGAAAAAATACTGACTCATTATAAAGTAACGTACATATATTGTGTATTGTGTAGGAGAAAGAGGTAAGTAGACAACTATCTGTAAATCAAACGAAGACACAGAACTGATAACATTTATCACGACGTTACTTGTTGTCAAATATATTTTAAAATTTTATGTGTTTGAAAACCTGAATCCTGAAGATGAAAATCTTAAATAGGACGTCTAAATAAACGTAAATACAGAGTACTATATATATGTTTCTCTCAATAATGTCATAACAAAATCACCGTTTTCGACTTTTGCTGATTCACAGATGGTCATCTCGTAACCCATTTACATTCCATACTGTTGAAATTTTCATCTTATGATCTCTCAAAGGACCAACAGGTCACCAATTCCGAGGTACGAAGGTTACGTCCCTTGTACTCAAGTGAACCCCTTTATTCTAGGACTACGGGGTACCGTACCGGTTTTTTTGGGGGGTTTCATCGTATGATAATCGACAACTTTTCTTGCTCCATCAAGTCAAGTTAGTGAGTCAGGACAGACTGAGAAACACTGGGGTACCTGACGTCGGACGGTCTGAAGGGACAGGTAGTGCTTGAGGGCCTCGAACGAGTTTGAGTACAGGTAGGTCAGTCACTACGGTAGGTTGATAGAGTAGGAGACAGTAGGGGAAGAGGAGGACGGGAGTTAGAAAAGGTCGTAGTCCCAGAAAAGGTCACTCAGTTAAGAAGTATAGTCCACCGGTTTCATAACCTAAAAGTCGAAGTCGTAGTCACGAAGGTTACTTAGTCAGGAAGTCCTGACTAAAGGAAATCCTAACTGACTAACCTAGAGGAACGTCAGGTTCCCCGAGAGTTCTCAGAAGAGGTTGTGGTCTCAAGTTTTCGCATTAAGAAGCCGTGAGTCGAAAGAAATTACCAGGTTTAGAGTGTAGGTATGTACTCATGATCTTTTTGGTATCGAGACTGATCTGCCGTTTCAGTACAGACTGAAACAACCGTTTCTTTACAGAGACGAAAAATTATACGACAGATCCAAATAGTATCGAGAAGAAGGTTCCTCGTTCGTAGAAAGTCAAAGTACCAACGTCAGTGGTAGACGTCACCAAAATCTCGGAGGGGTTTATTTCAGAGTTAGAAAGGTAACAAAGGGGTAGATAAACGGTACTTCACTACCCTGGCCTACGGTACTAGAATCAAAAAACTTACAACTCAAAATTCGGTCGAAAAAGTAAGAGGAGAAAGTTAAAGTAGTTCTTCGAGAAATCAAGAAACGAAAGACAGTATTCCCACCACAGTAGACGTATAGACTCCAATAACTGTAAAGAGGGCCGTTAGAACTAAGGTCGAACACGAAGTAGGTCGAACCACAAAGCGTACTACACGAGACGTATCTTCAATTTATTCGTCCCACTGTTATATGGCGGAACTGCATGAGGAAAGGGTTGAACTGCATGAGGAAAGGGACAACAAGACACAGGTCAAGATTGATAACGAAGAACTGGACGTATATCTAAATAGTCCTCCGTCCATTCCACGAGACCATAAGGGTAGAGAAATTCTTAAAAGGTGTCAAACAACAGTCCATCAAGTAATGAATGTTTTGTCTCTAACTGTCCGAATCTTTTCCTTGAATACCAACGGTCCCCCTTCCCTATCGATCCCTCAAACCCTACTTGTACATGTGTGACGACATAAGGTCTACCTATTGGTTGTTTCTGGACGACAAACCGTGTCCTTTAAGATGAGTTACAATACACCGTCGGACCTACCTTCTCCTCAAACCCCCTCATACTACATACACATACATACCCACTCAGGAAAACAACAGGTGCGCTTTGATAGTGTCGTAACAATCAGTCGATACAACAACAAGTCAGCGATTCAACACAGACTGAGAAACAGTGGGGTACCTGACGTCGTATGGCCCGAAGAGACAGGAAGTCATAGAGGACTTCAAACGGGTTTAAATACAGGTAGGTTGATAGAGTAGGAGACAGTGGGGGATGAAGAGGAGGACGGAAGTTAGAAAGGGTCGTAGTCCCTAAAAAAGGTTACTCACCCGAAAAGTGTAGTTCACCGGTTTCGTATATCGTAGTCAGGATGATTACTTATAAGTCCCAACTAAAAGAAATCCTAACTGACGAACTAGAGGAACGTCAGGTTCCCTGAGAGTTCTCGGAAGAGGTCGTGGTGTCAAGTTTTCGTAGTTAAGGAACCGTGAGTCGAAAGAAACACCAGGTTGAGAGTGTTGACATGTACTGATGACCTTTTTAGTATTGAAACTGATATATCTGTAAACAACCGTTTCACTACAGAGACGAAAAATTATACGATAGATCCAAACAGTATCGAAAGAAAGATTTCTCTCTCGTAGAAAATTAAAGTACAGACGTCAGTGGTAGACGTCACTAAAACCTCGGGTCCTTTTATGTTAGATGGTCAAAGGTAAAAGGGGGGTAGGTTAAACGGTACTTCACTACCCTGGTCTACGGTACTGGAATCACAAAACTTACAACTCAAAATTCGGTGGAAAAAAGTGGAAGTAGTTCTCCGAGAAATCAAGGAGAAATGACAGTAATCTCACCATAGTACACGGATAACCTCCAGTAACCATAAAGATGACCGTTAGAACTAAGGTCGACCACTAAGTAGGTGGGACCGTAAAGTGTACTATATGAGACGTATATTCAATTTATTCGTCCCACTGTTATATGTCGGAACTGCATGAGGAAAGACTTAAAACTTGGTCAGGTAGTAAGGTACAGACCAAGATTGAGAACGAAGAACTGGACGTATGTCCAAAGAGTCCTCCGTCCATTCCATCAGTCCATAAGGGTAGAGAACTTCTTAAAAGGTGTCAAATAACATCAGGTGTGTCAGTTTCCGAGATCGTATCAGTTACTTCGTCTTCATCTATAAAGGACCTTAAGGGAATACAAAAGACACTAGGGTACCTATAACACTAAAACTAGAGACCGAGGAGACGGAAAAGATTTAACCGATAGTCAGGTCAGTGAGTTAGTACAGGCTGAGAAACGCCGGGGTACTTAACGTCGTAAGGTCCGAAGGGACAGGTAATGGTTGAGGGTCTCAGATGGGTTTGGGTACAGGTAACTCGGTCACTACGGTAAGTCGGTAGAGTAGGAGACAGCAGGAGAAGAGGAGGACGGGGGTTAGGAAGGGTCGTAGTCTCAGAAAAGGTTACTCAGTTGAGAAGCGTACTCCACCGGTTTCATAACCTCAAAGTGGAAGTTGTAGTCAGGAAGGTCACTTGTGGGTCCTGACTAGAGGAGATCTTACCTGACCAACCTAGAGGAACGTCACGTTCCCTGAGAGTTCTCAGAAGAGGTTGTGGTGTCAAGTTTTCGTAGTTAAGAAACCGAGAGTCAAAAGAAGTGTCAAGTTGAGAGTGTAGGTATGTACTGGTGACCTTTTTGGTATCGGAATTGATCTGCCTGGAAACAACCGTTTCATTACAGAGACGAAAACTTATACGACAGATCCAACCGGTATTGAAAGGAAGGTTCCTCATTCGTANCCCTGAGAGTTCTCAGAAGAGGTTGTGGTGTCAAGTTTTCGTAGTTAAGAAACCGAGAGTCAAAAGAAGTGTCAAGTTGAGAGTGTAGGTATGTACTGGTGACCTTTTTGGTACCGGAATTGATCTGCCTGGAAACAACCGTTTCATTACAGAGACGAAAACTTATACGACAGATCCAACCGGTATTGAAAGGAAGGTTCCTCATTCGTAGAAAATTTAAAGTACCGACGTTAGTGGTAGACGTCACTAAGACCTCGAGTTTATGTTTTGTTTTTCAATTTTCCTTTTTTCTCGCTCTATAAAATAAATCGACTACTGAAGACACTTTGATGTATAATTTATTTTGAGCCATACTTTACTTTTCTCACACCGTATTTTTGATTATATGGTGATTACACACATAGTCACACACACACACACATTTAAATATCTGATAGAGTTCTTCCGATATTTTTCGACAATTACAATTACCGAGGAAACTCCTCATTCTACTTCCCTTTTGTAGGGTAAATGAGATACAAGAAAGAATAAAAAGTTTAAAACATGTTACTTCTATGTATATTGGGTAAGGTTTTAGTCAAGTATTTTTTTATTCTCATTTTAAATTCTTATTTTCTTTATTTTCGTTTAAAATTTTAATGATCCTTTATTACGAGTATCTCACTTATATTTACCTTTTTTGGGTGTCATTTGATATATATACCATATTAGAGTAAACAAAAATTTCACTACACGTGTCTTTTTTCTGTTTCTTGTTTAATTATACTGTACTTACTACATGTTTATTTCAAAAAAGGAATTGTAAACAAACAAAAAGTCTAAAAAGATATTACTGAGATACATAATAGAGACACTGATCTTGTTTTTTTATCTGTTGAATAAAGACCAATTACTCTCACTCCCTTCGAATGGAAGAAGAAATAAGATAAACAATAAAAAGGTATTATGAAAAAACAAACAAACCGGTACGGTGTACCGAACATCCTAGAGTAAAGGGACTGGTCCTTAACTTGAACCCGGTACCGTCACTTTCGAGTCTTAGGATTGGTGAACCGGTGGTCCCTTGAGGGAGAAAACATAACAAAGTTTATACCCCCTTATTTTTCTAAAATTTCGAGATTAGACTTGAGAGCTAGGTTTACAGGTATTAACACGAACCCCGAGGACTCGTCACGACATGTGTCACTCTCCGAAGACAAGGTCCTCTGAGAGACTGGTCCGATCCGAGATGGGGTGTCACTGGTGACGAACAGGTCCTTTCGCCCCTTCTCTCGTGAGGGAAAGAGTCACAAAGGGTTGGTTACTGGAGAGACAAAAAAAAAAAAAAATATAAATAAAAATAAATAAAATATATAAACCGACACGACCCAGCATTGACGTTGTGTATTCTAGAAGTCAGAAGGAACATCGTACGTCCTAGAAACCGTACACTTCAGAAATCAACACTATACTGTTGAGAATCAACGTCGCATCCTAGATCGAGGTCCCTAGCTTGGGTCCGGGGGATGTGACCCTCCCACCTCAGAATCGGTGACCTGGTGGTCCCTTA
The DNA here is from genome assembly GCA_006410555.1 of Capra ibex. Lineage (NCBI taxonomy): Eukaryota > Metazoa > Chordata > Mammalia > Artiodactyla > Bovidae > Capra > Capra ibex. The sequence continues at coordinate 27,081,552 of SJYO01033645.1, read as the reverse complement.
AGGGTAAAGAGACAAGTGCGTCGGTGTCAACCACGACGTCTCCCTGGGACCTTTTCCCCTTGCTCCTCTTACCCCTTCTCGGTCTTTCAGTCTCCGGTATCTTATTTCGGTCCATGTCTTGTCGAAGATCCGACGTTTGTAGACCCCTTGTCACAGGATCCGAGGGAACAGGAGGTCCAAACAACTCCAAAGACCTCATAGAGAATTCGACCTTCAGAAACGGAGGAGGTAAAGGGACCCGAGACGAACAGCAAGGTTTATTTGGTACTCATAGATGTCGGTACTTCAAGGACCGTGTCTTGGATCGGACGACTTTATCGACAAAACGATTGATTATCGTCGGCATATTTACATCATACAATTTAAGTTATCACACTTTTGTTTCTCGTCTTCTTCCTGTTAGGATCCACGACTCTACTCTGCCGACGGTACATGACAACAGACGTGACTTATGAGGGTGTAAAAGGGAAGATTTACATCTATAATAATTAAAAGTATAAATAATGTTGTCAAAAAAAAAAGGACTTTTCACTGACATTTAACAAATTGCTTCATATAATACTGTTAAAAGTCTACATTCTTTTTTTCATACAACTCTTTTTCCACGGGAACAACCAACATACCTAGTCACGGTCTAGACGATCATTTACGGTTTAAAATTAAATGCCGGGTGAAGAACGAGAACAAGTGTTTGGTCAGGTCAGACGGGACCTTGAGAGTTTCCACTCACACCCAGTGACCTGTCATGATTTTCCTATCAGAGTCTACGAGTAAATGTCTACGTTCTTCCTCAGTCTTGATACCCGGAAAAGTCGTAGAATTTGCACGTATCCTCTCTAACAAGACGGGAGGGTGAACCTAAAGACCGAAGGGATCATACTCTTAAAGTACAACTACACATCTAAAGTTTCGTTAATAACTCTGGATTCCCGAGATAATTCGTCTTTAACGATAGACTGAGCCGTTCGAAGTCACTGAACCAGCGATACCACAAATTAGGATTGAGTGCCTGTGTGTACGAGAGAGGGTCTAACGTCTCGTATCTAAGACACTAACTGGTGTAGACTCACGAGTGTAGGAACATGGAACACACACACACACACAGACACACACACATTCGTACGCACCTTCAAGTGAGTATACATATTACTTACGTGTGACCGAAGGTAGGTTTTAAGAACAACTTTCACTATGTTTAGTAAAACCCAGTGTAAGTTAAAATTCTACTCTTTTGGTTAAACGAGACGACTTTGTTTATCTCGTCTTTGTACAGTCGTTAGAACCCGACGGTACAAACCCCTCCATAAAACCATTACTCCTCGGGATTCAGATCCGTACCGGGACACCAGATGATGTGTTCCGGAGAGAGAACAAGAAGGGACAGACGCGAAGTGGAGGAGTTGACATATCTTTCTCGAAACCCATCTTTTTGGTCCTTCAGTGACTTTAGGGTCCCTAGGGAAACATGTTAATACAGAGGACATTCCTCTATGGACTCTCAGGAAAAGATCGTTTCGAAAAGGTCCCCGGTGTGGGACTACAGGATAGACTCGTTGGGCTTGGGTGAACGATTTAAGAGACATAAAACGACCAAGGGTTTGTCGATTCTCCTTTTCTATATAGTTTGAGTTATAAAAAAATTTACTTGTATAATCAGTTAAAGGGATGAATGACGATGAAGAAGAGGGTATAAGGGATGGAACTACGTCTCCGAGACTCTTCCGTGGATGGTCTTGAACTTGATGTCCCTCACATTAACTAGTACCCGACGAACACGAGACTTGAGGTAGTGACACAAACACACCTCTGGTACAAAGGGTACCCTACGACGGTCATTACTAATTCGTACCTTTCCTATGACTCCGTCTAGGTGTACCCTATTGAGACTTCAGATTGTTACCTGAAGTCGAGTTCCTAAGGGGTTATTGGAATTTTTTAGTAGGAACTGTCAGATCCTACGAAAATGGGTTTGAAAGAAAAGAATGAGGTTGTGAACCCAGAGGACATAAACACCAGACTACCAAGAGACTCCAAAAAACGTCGAGGTAGAGGTAAAAGAATTTACTTTTAGACACGTGTCAATTGAAGTACTACCGTACAGAAAGAGTTCCTGAATCTATTGTTTTCATCATGACTCCCATCCCATTATAATAATAACCGAAGAAAGGTAAGGTCCCCCGAAGGAACCACCGAGTCTGTCATTACTTAGACGGACGTCACGTCTTCTGACCCCAAACTAGGGACCCAGTCCTTCCAGGGGACCTCTTCCCTTACCGTTGGGAGAGGTCATAAGAACGGACCTCTTAAGGTACCTGTCTCCTCAGATCCCCCGATGTCAGGTACCCCAGTGGTTCTCAGCCTGTACTGAATCACTGATTGTAAAATTGAAAGTGGAAAAAAGTAAGATCCTCCCGAACATAAAGTAGGAGTGTCCCCATCTATGAGTAAGACTCATACCCAAACGGAAAACACGGAGACTTACTACTAGTCTTCGAGTACAAACGGTCCCGTGTTTCGTTTTTAGGGTAACTTGATGTCCCGTAATTATGATTTTGAGAGAAAGTAGTTTTCTGTGTTAATCTCTAACTTTTTTTAGTCAGGAAGTGTTACCCTTTTCTACAAACGTCATATACACAGATAATGTTGAACACATGTCTACTATACTTAAGAATGTTGAGTCATTCTTTTATTCGTCCATTGGATTATCTTTTTACCCGTTTCCTGAACTTGTCATGAAGTGTTTTCTCCCATAGATTTACCATTATTTGTAGACTTTTATATAATTTAAGATGATCAATAAACCCTTTACAGTTAATTTCAGAGTTCCACCACGGTGATCTTTACCAGTTTTACTTTTGTGGTCTGTGATAGTTCATAACTGTACATTGACCTCAGTTCACGGATCTTGAAAGTGTGAGACGATCACCTTCACACAAACCTTGTTAACGTACCCTTTTGACAAACTGTCATAGATGACTTGACATGTATGTGTAAAGGAGTCTAGTCGTTAAAGTATGTTTATACTTAAGTGGTTTTCTACCCTGTTCTTACAAGGGTCGTCGTATAAATCCCGTGGTTTTCTTTCATTATCATATTTACATGGGACTCTCTTATCCATCTATTTAACCCAAATATACAAGTATATTATCTTATGTCCTAACTCGTACTTACTTACTGATAATGTATGTTGTTGTACCCGTGAGTGGCTGTTGCAGTTACTTTCTTCTGTCTGAAATGTTTCGTATACCCTACTAAGGGTAAACATTTCAAGAATTTTAGTTTGATTTAGTCAGATCTGACAATCTTTAGTTTTATCACCAATAGGTACACCCCACTCACTACTGACCCTACGACCATTTTCAATACAAAGTCTTGACCACGATTAATATTTCTACACAATGAAATAGTTGTAAGTAGTTCGACATGATCTTAAAAACTCAAAAAACTACAGACACAAGACGAAGTTATTTTGAATGGGGATTTCAATTAAAAAAAGAGTTTTAAAAGTAACATTTTTTAGATCTTTTATGTTTTTATAACGTTCCCTTATGGGTGTAATTCTTAAAATGAGTAATAGGAAAACCAGAAAAGAGAAATGTGAGTATACAGGAGAAGTCAGGAAGGAAGTCCATTTTAGTCCTGGTACAAGAGCTAAGACAAAACATTGACGTAAAACGTTGAAGGTCTTATATAGGTCAGTCGGGGAAAGGTACAGTAATCTTAAGAAAATGGTGTAAATTTTCCAACGATCAATAGGTGACTTAACCTCAAGGTATAAGATGCATTCTTCAGTAAAAAAGTACAAATCCAACAAAGACTAACAAGTCGTAGTATTTGATATTATACAATACTAGTCCTGAAGGGTCCGTCAAGTCACCAACCCTAAGGTACGAAGGTGAAGTCCCCCACGTCAAAGGTAGGGACCAGTCCCTTGATTCTAGGTGTACGGTACGCCGTACTGGCTTTTTACTTTACACTACTAGTAAGAGTGTCGATTTAGAAACGGAACTTAGGTACTAGTAAAGAAATCTGAGTCCAAGATCTTCACCCCATAAACATATACTTTCCAAAATATTAGTACTCCAAATCTGTAGAGGATCAATTAAAAAAATTGTCGTCCCCTTGTCAAACGTGACTCTCGTACGAAACTTCACAAGGATAGTTTACTAAGAACCTTAGGACTCTCGCTGTTGTCACTGTCCTTACTATGACAGATATTGGTGGTACCACGGATAATATAGTGAAGTAAATGAAGGATGGTTTTTGGACCGATCCACCCCTGATTGTCGAAGTAAAATGTTTACTCCTGTGTCCAAGTTCTCTTCCTGACATAAGTTCAAGAGAATCTTAACTTTCGACCTCAGTTTCAGTCTGGACAGGTCGGGATTTGTTTAGGGAGACAGTGAGGTACCACAGAAAGTCCCTTATTGTTCAGGAAAACAACTCGATGGTCCCTCAGGTCAACTTCAGGTTGACCTGGTCACTAATGACATTCGCTGTTATTATTGTGAATTATTACTAGTATCACTCTCGATTACGAAGTGACTATGATTATCCGACTAACCCTTTCGCTTACCCTAACTCTGTCTTATTCTCTTACTTAGACTTTCCCACCACTTACACCCCTCCTTAAGACTCAATATACCTTCAATGGTCTTCTAATTTTTAACTTTAGGCACAGTTGAGTGAACAACCACTGTACAGTATTCGAACATGTTCGGAGGAGGTCGGTGGTCCCGTGGTCCGACAACCGGAGTAAGGGGACCTCATTTTAACTATTCGTGTAAGGTGTCTCTGGTCTACATCGACACCCTCCGGTCTTCGGTCAAATGATCTTCTGTGTCCCATTCACCTCTCCGAACACGTTCGAAAATCTAACACAGTATTAAAAACACTTTCCGATTTCTTCACTCCGAAAGACCTCTCCAAGGTCACTTTGAGACTAAGTTCGATGTAAGTAAAAAGGTCCTTCGATAATCCCGACCGATGAGTCTTTTTCATTCTTTTGTGACACACACTCTTTCTCTCTTTCTCCCTTCCTCTCCCTCTCCCTCTCTCCCGTTCGTAGTCTTGTGGATTCTTTCTTCGTGACACTAACTGTTTACTGCAAACACCCTTTGACCTACACATACGGATAGCTATTAAACAAGAATCAGAAAGAGCGACGACTGAGTTTAAAGTTGTGGGTGAGACGAACAGTTGACTATCCCACACATCGAACCTTCCATGTCTCTTCTCTTCTCCGTTGTACCCCTTCACCCTCTCTTCCGAAACCTTACGGTGTGTATCTCGAAGCTCAGGTTTAAATCGGTGGTCTGTCCCGGTACATCCTCTTGTTATCGATTGAACATAGAGTCCTAGACACGACACACGACGAAGACGTTGCAAATTAAAAGTTTCGGTCAGGTGTTGTTTCCAAGGAGGTAGCAGGAACAAAATATCTACTCCTTTGACTTCTAGTCCTCCGAATCTTACAAATACCTTCCGTATTTTAAACAACTCTCCGTGTAAACTTGACTTCGGACAGATTTAGGTTGTACGATGAGAAGAATTACCACACTGAATTTCTCCCAAAACATTCGGTCCGAATTCGAAGATAAGAAATTTCATCTTTATTTATGTCGACTGGATCTGGTAACGACCTCTAGATTTAATACCATACAATAACATAAAAATAAATATTTATACAAATATTTATTTACCATAAATAACATAAATACCACAACTAGTCACTAGTTACGTTTCTTTATCTCCTTTTGTTATCTTACCCTTTCTGGTCTCTAGAGAAGTTCTTTTAATCTCTATAGTTCCCTCGTAAAGTATGTTTCTCTCCGTGATATTTCCTGTCTTTACCATACCTGGATTGTCTTCGTCTTCTACAATTCTTCTCCACCGTTCTTATGTGTCTTCTTGATACGTTTTCTCTAGAAGTACTGGGTCTATTTGTGTTACCACACTAGTGAGTGGATCTCGGTCTGTAGGACCTTACGTTTCAATTCACCTGGAATCCTTCGTAGTGATGTTTGTTTCGATCACCGTCACTACTTTAAGGTCAACTCAATAAAGTTTAGGACTTTCTACTACGACACTTTCACGACGTGAGTTATACGGTCGTTTAAACCTTTTGAGTCGTACCGATGTTCTGACCTTTTCTAGTTAAAAGTAAGGTTTAGGGTTTCTTTCCGTTAAGGTTTCTTACAAGTTTGATGGTGTGTTAACGTGAGTAGAGTGTGTGATCGTTTCATTACGATTTTTAAGAGGTTCGGTCCGAAGTTATCATGTACTTGACACTTGAAGGTCTACAAGTTCGACCGAAATTTTTCCGTCTCCTTGGTCTCTAGTTTAACGGTTGTAGACAACCTAGTAGTTTTTTCACTCTCTCAAGGTCTTTTTTGTAGATGAAAACGAAATAGTTGATTTGGTTTCTGGAACTGACACACCAACTGTTGTTTGACACCTTTTAAGAATTTCTCTACCCTTATGGTCTGGTAGACTGGACGGAGGACTCTTTAGACATACGTCCAGTTCTTCGTTGTCAATCTTGACCTGTACCTTGTTGTCTGACCAAGGTTTAACCCTTTCCTCATGTAGTTCCGACATATAACAGTGGGACGAATAAATTGAATATACGTCCTATGTAGTACTCTTTGCGAACCGACCTTCTTCGTGTTCGACCTTAGTTCTAACGACCCTCTTTATAGTTATTGGAATCTATACGTCTACTGTGGTGGGAATACCGTCTTTTGCTTCTTCTTGATTTCTCGGAGAACTACTTTCACTTTCTCTTCTCACTTTTTCAACCGAATTTCGAGTTGTAAGTCTTTTGATTCTAGTACCGTAGGTCAGGGTAGTGAAGTACCCTTTATCTACCCCTTTGTCACTTTTGTCACTGTCTGGAATAAAGAAACCCGAGGTTCTAGTGACGTCTACCACTGACGTCGGTACTTTAATTTTCCACGAACGAGGAACCTTCTTCTTGATGGTGGTTGGATCTGTCGTATAATTTTTCATCTCTGTAATGAAAAGGTTGTTTCCATACAGATCAGTTTCGATACCAAAAAGGTCATCAATATATACCTATACTCTCAACCTGATATTTCTTTCGACTCGTGATACCTTAACTACGAAAACTTGACACGACAACCTCTTCTGAGAACTCTCAGGAAACCTAACGTTCCTCTAGGTTGGACAGTTAGGATTTCCTTTAGTCAGGACTTATAAGTAACCTTCCTAACTCCAACTTCAACTTTGAGGTTATGAAGCCGGTGGACTACACTTCTTGACTGAGTAACCTTTTCTGGGACTACGATCCTTTCTAACTTTCGCTCTCCTCTTCCCCTACTGTCTCCTACTCTACCAAAGTACCATAGTGGTTGAGCTACCTGTACTCAAACTCATTCGAGGTCCTCAACCACTACCTGTCGCTTCGGACCACACGATGTCAGGTACCCCAGCGTTTCTCAGCCTGGACTGACTTGACTTGTGGTCTCAGACCGTGTGTTATCTAGGAGTCACTAACAATGAAAGAGATTCCTCTCCTGAAGGTCTTGAAAGTCCTTCGATCTCCCGTAATTTTTTTTTGTTTGGTTTGGTTTCTTTGACTTTTTGTAGATCACCCAATCTACTCCGATCCAACCTGTCTTCCGTCATGATAGTTTTATGTTCCTAAGTCTAAGTTGGTTCTCATGATTGTCCAACTCCTAGTGACCCGAGTCTTGACGTGTATATGACTGAAGACGACAACAAGTCAACGATTCAACACAGACTGAAAAAACTCTGGGATACCTGACATCGGGCGGTCCGAGGAGACAGGTACCCTAAAGGGTCGGTTCTTATGCCCTTACCCGACGGTAAAGGAAGAGGTCCCCTAGAAGGGGTCCGTCCCTAACATATATGCAGAGGACGTAACCGTCCGTGTAAGAAATGGTGACTCGGGAGTCCCTTCCAGTACCCCATCTATATGTTAGTGTGACTCAATCGGTCTTTGAACATTTCTACTACCATAAATAGATCAACCGTTTACTTCTTTACTACAGGATTTTCTGATTCATGGAACGGGGTTAAGAACAACGACCTCGAGAGAAGCTCCTTACTTGCAGAAGACACGATAAAAAAAAAAAAAATTTCTTACAAGTATGACACTTTAAATGGAGATATATCACCAAGAATGATAAGTGTCTTTTCCCGTTGATATATTGATAGATTAATAGGTGAAATATTGATAGATTAGGGTCTCATAAAAGTAACGGGATTTCTTTTAGAGACATGAGTAATTGTCAGTGAGGGACAAGGAGGGAGGGAACCTGGGACCGATGGTCACAAAACGAAATATAAAGATACCTAAACGGAAAAGACCTGTAAAATATATTCATTTTAGTTTGTCCTACACTGGAAGACACAGACCGAAGAAAGTAAATCGTATTACACAGTTCCAAGTAAGTACAACATCGTATTTAGTCACAAAGTAAAGAAACTGACTCATTATGGGGTAACATACCTATCTACTGTAAAACAAACAAGTAAGTAACCAACTATCTTCAAAACTACCAAAAGTGAAAAACAAAACTCATTTTAACACCACTTGTAGACACATACTTAAAAACACATCTATGTACGAAAGTTAAGAGAACCCATATATGGATCCTTATTTTAACGACTCAGTACACTATTTAAATGTCAATTGAAAAACTCCTTAACAGTTTGACGAAAAGGTTTCACCAACGTAGTAAAATGTAGGGGTTGTCGTTACATACTCTTGAGGTAAAAGAGATGTATGAACAGTTGTAAACAATAATAGACAGAAACCTAGTATGAGTAGAATCACCTACACTTCGTTATAGAGTGATACCTAAACTAAACGCAAAAGGATTCCTGTTCTGAAGGGATCACCGAGTCTACCACTTCACAGACAGATGTTACACCCTCTGGACCCAAGTTAGGGACCCAGCCCTTCTAAGGGACCTCTTCATTTGTCGTTGGGTGAGGTCATGAGAACGGATCTTTTAGGGTACCTATCTCCTTGAACCACGTCCGATGACAGGTACCCCAGTGTTTCTCAACCCGTGCTGACTCACTGAAGTGAAAGTGAAAGAAAAAGAAAGTTCCTGTTTACTACAGTTTGTAGACAAGTANTTACACCCTCTGGACCCAAGTTAGGGACCCAGCCCTTCTAAGGGACCTCTTCATTTGTCGTTGGGTGAGGTCATGAGAACGGATCTTTTAGGGTACCTATCTCCTTGAACCACGTCCGATGACAGGTACGCCAGTGTTTCTCAACCCGTGCTGACTCACTGAAGTGAAAGTGAAAGAAAAAGAAAGTTCCTGTTTACTACAGTTTGTAGACAAGTATACTAATACATATATATATATACGTATATATATCAGTGTAAAATTTCGAGATAATTCCATCTTAAACGTATGGTACTTTAAGTGGTTAAAATTCAAATGTTGAGTTTACTGAAATTCTCGAATTAAAAAAGGACCCTATATCCACAAATTTTGATAGGGAAATTAGGGACGAAATCGATGTAGGGTATTTAAAAATATAATCCAAAAATAAAAAATATCTCAAATTTAATAAAAGATTGAAAAGTACAAAAAAATAACTTGATAACAACTAAATGACAATCATGTAATACAGTCAAAGTTCACACGTCATTTCGCTAAGTCAATAAGTGTATATACGACGACGACGACGACGACGATTTAACGAAGTCAGTACAGGCTGAGACACGCTGGGGTATCTACCGTCGGGTGATCCGAGGAGACAGGGACCTTAAGAGGTCCGTTCTTGTGACCTCACCCAACGGTAAAGGAAGAGGTTACGTACTTTCACTTTTCACTTTCACTTCCGTGAATCAGCACGGGTTGAGAATCGCTGGGGTACCTGACGTCGGATGGTCCGAGGAGACAGGTACCCTAAAAGGTCCGTTCTCATGATCTCACCCCACGGTAACGGAAGAGGCTGTATATACGTAAATGCATAAATTTAAAGTCTAACAAGAGACAATATCAAATAATGTTCTATAACTTATGTTGAGAAACACCATATGTCATTTAAGAATAAAGAATATATAAAATACATATAATCAAACATAGACAATCTGGGTATGGAGAATAAATAGGGCGGGGACATGGAAGAGGGAAAGCATTGACATTTTAACAAAGGACACAGACACTTAGACAAAGACAAAACACATGTCTAAGTAAACACAATGAAAAACTAAGATTTTATTCACTATAGTATATAAACAGACAGAGATAGACTGACGTGAATAAAAATATAAGAGATCCAGGTAGGTATAACGAAGTTTACCGTTGTAAATTAAGAAAAAGTACCGTATCACTACAAGGTAATAGATATAAATATAGAGAGAGAGATATATATACACATATAGTGTAGAATAATTTGGTTAGTAGACAACTACTCGTGAACCCAACGAAGACATAGAACCGATAACATTTATCATGACGACACTTGTAACCTCACGTGTATAGAAAAGTACAATCTCAAAAATAGAAAAGGTCTATTTACAGTCTTCACCTTAACAACCTAGTATACTATCGGATAAAAATCAAAAAATTCCTTTGATAAAGGCAAAAGGTAACACCGACGTTGTCGAATCTAAGGGTGGTTATCAAAACTTTCCAAAGGAAAATAGGTGTAGGATGGGTCGTAAATAATAACTATAAACGTCTGAAAAACTACCATTGATAAGACTGACCAAACTCCACTGTGGATAACATCAAAACTAAACGTAAAGAGATTATTAATCGTCACGACTTGTAGAGAAGTACACGGAAAACCAGTAGACATACAAAAAGAATCTCTTTACAGATAACTCAAGAAGACGGGTAAAAAACTAACCCAACAAACCAAAACACTAACCTAACAAAACCAAAAACTATAACTCAACATACTCAACAAACATTTAAAACTTATGATTGGAGGACAGTCAACATAGTAAACGTTCATAAAAAAGGATAAAGTATCTAAAAAAACCAAACAAAACAAACACCAAAAGAAGTGACACACTTTCTAAAGTTCAAACTAATTCGGGGTAAACAAATAAAAAACGAAAATAAAGAAAATACTCTGACTGGATTCTTTTATCACGATATTAAATACAGGTTCTTATAAAATGGATACAAGAGAAAATCCTCAAAATACCACAGTACATAAAATAAATCCAGAGATTTGGTGAAAGTCAATCAAATAAAAACATATAACATAATCTCTTACAAGACTAAAGTGACTAAATGAGTATCGATAGGTCGAAAGGGTCCGAAGGGACCACCGAGTCGACCATTTCTGAGACGGACGTTACTCCCTCTGGACCCAAGCTAGGGACCAGACCTTTCTAGGGGACCTGTTCCCTTGCTGATGGGTGAGGTCATAAGACAGGACCTCTTAAGGCACCTGTCTTCTCGGACCGTTCGATGTCAGGGACCCCAACGTTTCTCAGCCTGTACTGACTCACTGAAAGTGAAAGTAGGTCGAAAGGGTTGTGTGAATGGTTTCTCTAACGGAAACGATGTAACATATAAAAACGGAGGATGTAATTAACTGGTATCCAGACACCCAAACAAAGACCCGAGGGACAAAATAACGAGATATACAGACAAAAAACACGGTCATGAAACGACGAAAACTGATGACATCAAGACATCATAATAGACTCCAGACCTTCTTTTCCAATATAGAGGTCGAAGTAAGAAAAGGGAGTCCTAACGAAACGTTAAGACCCAGAAGACACAAAAACTCTTCCCAGAAGTCGACGAAAAATTAACCTAATACACCCAAAAAACTCTATATTCTCAAGAAATATATAATATTTGTGATTTATGAATAGTCCATATACTAAATGTTTATAAAAGAGAGTAAGACACCAAACAGAAAAGTGAAAGAACTATCACAGGAGAATACGAATTTTCGAAAATTAAAATTAATTCATCTTATATAGATCAAAAGAAAACAATGAACACAAAAACCACAGTGTAGATTTGATGACTAATGAAAGTTCTAGTACTTCGAAATGGGAATACAAAAGAAGTTTCTCACAGTGTCAAAATCGAGACTATAAACTAGAAATTAGGTAAACTCAATTATTCCTGGATTGAAGTAACGAAACGTACAATTTAACAGGACGTGACGGACAACTTCTTTAATAAGTAAGGGGTAATTCACCAAAACCGTAGGAACAGTCTTTAGTCAGCCAGTATCTATATAAAGACCTGAAATTTAAGATAAGATAACCAGACATACAGATAAGACCACAGTCATGGTGTGACGAAACTAATGACTTTGTAAAATCATTTAAAACTTTCTTCACTATAAAAACATAAGATGACATAAGATGAAAAATTTCTAAGAAACGTAAAAGTCTACGTAAAATCCTAGTCGAAGACTTTGATATAGTTGACCTTAAAACCTTTTCTAACATGACTTATACATCTAGTTAAATCCCTTCATAACGGTGGTACCGAAAGAACCATCGAGTCTACCATTTCTTAGACGGACGTTACGTCCTCTCTACCTAAGTAGGGACCGAACCCTTCTAGAGGACCTCTTCCTTTACCGATGGATGAGGTTATAAAAACGGACCTCGTAAGGTACCTGTCTCCTCGGACCACCCGATGTCAGGTACCCCGACGTCTTAACCTGTACTGACTCATTGATTGAAAAAAAAGTAACAGTAAATTATTATAATTTATTTGAAAAATTTTGAATAAAAACAATAACAACTCCATATTAACTGTATAATATAATCAAAGTACATATCTTGTACTAAGTTATACACACATGTAACTTTTTACTAGTGGTGTTCCAGATCAATTATAGGTAGGGGTACGTATCAATCTTTATTTAACAAAGAACAGTACTCTCTAAAATGCTAAATGAGAGATTCATTTGAAGTTTAAATATTATGTCATATTAATTGATATTAGTAAGGTTACATGTAACAGAAGGGTATTAAGTAAATAAAGAATTGACCTTCCAACACTGAAAACGGACGGAAGTGGGTAAATAGAGTAGAGGATTGGGAGTGAAAACCGTCGGTGGTTAGACAACAAAATCTAAGGTGGATATTCATACTAGTATGTCTTAAACAGTAAGAGACAGACTAAATAAAGTGAATCGTATTACGGGAATTCCAGATAGGTACAATATGGTTTACCGTTCTAAAGTAAGAAAAAATACCATCATATTATAAAGTCACACACACACACACAAATAGTGTAAAAGAAACAGGTAAGTAGGTAGTCACCTAAGAACCTAACAAAAGTATACAACTTATACCATTTTTTACCAAGTTACTTGTACTTCATGTAATGGAAGAGTTCAATCACAAAGGGAAAAGAAGAAGAAATAAATAAATAAATAAAATAAAAAATAATAATTTATAAAAAAGATCATACTTAAATAAAAAAAATTAACCTCCGATTAATGGAATGTTATAACATAACCAAAACGGCATGTAACTGTACTTAGGCGGTGTCTGTGGACAAGGGGTAGGACTTGGGGGGAGGGTGAAGGGAAGGGTATGGTAGGAAGACCCAGTAGGGTCACGTGGTCGGGGCTCGTAGGACATAGTGCGTAGTTTGGACCTGACCGTTAAACAAAGTGTATACTATTATATGTGCAAAGTTACGGTAAGAGGGTTTAGTAGGGTGGGAGAAGGAGAGGGTGTCTCAGGTTTTCTGACAAGATATGTAGACACAGAGAAAACGACAGAGCGTATGTCCCAATAACAATGGTAGAAAGATTTAAGGTATATATACACAATCACATGACATAACCACAAAAAGAAAGACCGAATGAAGTGAGACATATTAGCCGAGGTCAAAGTAGGTGGAGTAATCTTGCCTAAATTTACATAAGAAAAATTACCGACTCATTATGAGGTAACACATATACATGGTGTCTAAAGAATAGGTAAGCAGACGACTACCTGTAGATCCAACGAAGGTACAGGACCGATAATATTTGTCACGACACTACTTGTGACCCCATGTGCACAGAGAAGGTTAAGACCAAAGGAACCACACATACGGGTCTTCACCCTAACGACCCAGTATTCCGTCAAGATAAAGGTCAAAAAATTCCTTAGAGGTGTGACAAGAGGTATCACCGATATGATCAACGTAAGGGTGGTTGTCACATTCTCCCAAGGGAAAAGAGGTGTGGGAGAGATCGTGAATAACGAACATCTGAAAACCTAACGTCGGTAAGACTGACCACACTTCACCATGGAGTAACACCAAAACTAAACGCAAAGAGACCATTACTCACTACAACTCGTAGAAAAGTACACAAACAATCGGACTGTTTCTACGGTGTTTTTTTCTTTTGATGTTCGGTTATAGTGACTACTTGTATCTACGTTTTTAGGAATTGTTTTAAGATCGTTAGTCTTAGGTTGTTGTGTGATTTTTCTAGTATGTAGTACTGGTTCACCCGAAATAGGGTCCCTACGTTCCTAAGAAGTTATAGGCGTTTAGTTAGTTACATTAAGTGGTGTAATTGTTTAACTTTTTATTTTCGGTATACTAATAGAGTTATCTACGTCTCTTTCGGAAAATGTTTTAAGTTGTAAGTAAATACTATTTTTGGGAGGTCTTTCGTCCTTATGTTCCTTGTATGGAGTTCTATTATTTTCGATATATACTGTTTGGGTGTCGTTTGTAATAGGAGTTACCACTTTTTAACTTTCGTAAAGGGGATTTCAGTCCTTGTTCTGTTCCCACGGGTGAGAGTGGTGATGATAAGTTGTATCAAAACCTTCAAAACCGGTGTCGTTAGCCTCGTCTTTTTCTTTATTTTCCTTAGGTTTAACCTTTTCTTCTTCATTTTGAGAGTGACAAACGTCTACTGTACTAGGAGATGTATCTTTTGGGATTTCTGAGGTGGTCTTTTAATGATCTCGATTAGTTACTTATATCATTTCAACGTCCTATATTTTAGTTGTGTGTCTTTAGAGAACGTAAGGATATGTGATTATTACTTTTTTATCTTTCTCTTTAATTCCTTTGTTAAGGTAAGTGGTAACGTTACTTTTCTTATTTTATGATTCCTTATATAGATGAATTTCTTTGATTTGTGGATTTATATCTTTTGATATTTTGTAACCACTTTCTTTAGTTTCTCCTGTGATTATCTACCTCTTTATATGGTACAAGTACCTAGCCTTCTTAGTTATATCACTTTTACTCATATGATGGGTTTCGTTAGATATCTAAGTTACGTTAGGGATAGTTCGATGGTTGTCATAAAAAGTGTCTCGATCTTGTTTATTAAAGTGTTAAACATACCTTTATGTTTTTGGAGCTTATCGGTTTCGTTAGAACTCTTTCTTCTTTCCTTGACCTCCTTAGTTGGACGGACTGAAGTCCGAGATGATGTTACGGTGTCAATAGCTCTGTCATACCATGACCGTGTTTCTGCCTTTATATCTAGTTACCTTGTTTTATCTTTAGGGTCTCTATTTAGGTGTGTGGATACCTATGGAATAGAAACTGTTTCCTCTACTCTGATATGTTACCTCTTCTCTGTTAGAGAAATTGTTCACCACGACCCTTTTGACCAGTTAGTGAACATTTTCTTACTTTAATCTTGTGAAAGATTGTGGTATGTGTTTTTATTTGAGTTTTACCTAATTTCTAGATTTACATTCTGGTCTTTGATATTTTGAGGATCTCCTCTTATATCGGTTTTGTGAGAGGTTGTATTTAGTGTCGTCCTACAAGATACTGAGTGGAGGGTCTTATAACCTTTATTTTCGTTTTTATTTGTTTACCCTGGATTAATTTTAATTTTCGAAGACGTGTTATTTCCTTTGATATTCGTTCCACTTTTCTGTCGGAAGCCTTACCCTCTTTTAGTTTCGTTTACTTCGTTGACTGTTTGTTGATTAGAGTTTTTATATGTTCGTTGGGGACGTCGAGTTAAGGCCTTGTTATTTGCTGGGTTAGTTTTTTGCCTGGTTTCTTGATTTATCTGTAAAGAGGTTTCTTCTGTATGCCTACCGATTGTTTGTGTACTTTTCTACGAGTTGTAGTGAGTAATAGTCTCTTTGCGTTTAGTTTTGGTGTCACTCCATGGTAAAGTGCGGTCAGTCTTACCGACGTTAGGTTTTCAGATGTTCGTCATTTACGACCTCTCCCACACCTCTTTTCCCTTGGGAGGATGTGACAACCACCCTTACGTTTGATCATGTCGGTGATACCTCTTGTCACACCTCTAAGGAATTTTTTGACCTTTATCTTGACGGAATACTGGGTCGTTAGGGTGAAGACCCGTATGTGTGGTTCCTTTGGTCTTAACCTTCTCTGTGCACATGGGGTCACAAGTAGTGTCGTGACAAATATTATCGGTCCTGTACCTTCGTTGGATCTACAGGTAGTCGTCTGCTTACCTATTCTTTAGACACCATGTATATGTGTTACCTCATAATGAGTCGGTAATCTTTCTTATGTAAATTTAGGTAAGATTACTCCACCTACTTTGACCTCGGCTAATATGTCTCACTTCATTCGGTCTTTCTTTTTGTGGTTATGTCATATGATTGTGTATATATACCTTAAATCATTTCTACCATTGTTATTGGGACATACGCTCTGTCGTTTTCTCTGTGTCTACATATCTTGTCAGAAAACCTGAGACACCCTCTCCCTCTCACACCCTACTAAACCCTCATTACCGTAACTTTGTACATATTATAGTATATTCTTTACTTAGTGGTCAGATCCAAGTTACGTCCTATGTCCTACGAACCCCGACCACGTGACCCTACTGGGTCTCCCTGCCATGTCCCTCCCTCCTCCCTCTCCCCAAGTCTACCCCTTGTGCACATGTGGACACCACCTAAGTGCAGCTACATACCGTTTTGGTTATGTTATAACATTCCATTAATCGGAGGTTAATTTTATTTATTTATATTTAATTTTTTTTCTTTATATCTAGTTACCTTGTTTTATCTTTCGGGTCTCTATTTAGGTGTGTGGATATCTATGGAATAGAAACTGTTTCCTCTACTCTTATATGTTACCTCTTTTCTGTTAGAGAAATTGTTCACCACGACCCTTTTGAACAGTTAGTGAACATTTTCTTACTTTAATCTTGTGAAAGATTGTGGTATGTGTTATTATTTGAGTTTTACCTAATTTCTAGATTTGAATTCTGGTCTTTGAAATTTTGAGGATCTCCTCTTGTATCCGTTTTGTAAGAGGCTGTATTTGGTGTCGTCCTAGGAGATACTGAGTGGAGGGTCTTATAACCTTTACTTTCGTTTTTATTTGTTTACCCTGGATTAATTTTAATTTTCGAAGGCGTGTTGTTTCCTTTGATATTCGTTCCACTTTTCTGTCGGAAGTCTTACCCTCTTTTATTATCGTTTACTTCGTTGACTGTTTCTTAATTAGAGTTTTTATATGTTCGTTGAGGACATCGAGTTAAGGTCTCTTTATTTGCTGGGTTAGAAGAAAAAGAATTAACCTCATATTAACGAAAGGTGATAATACAGTCAAAGACGACATGTTTACTTAGTCTATATTCATTTGTATATTAGGGAAGAAGAACGTACACAAAAGGAAAAGAAGTCTATTTACGAGTCGTCACTTTCAAAACCTAGAATATCATAAAAATTAAAAAACTTCGTGGAAATATAATAAAAGGTACCACTCACATGGTTAAATGTAAGAGTGGTTGTCACGTGTTTATAAGGGAAAAGAGGTGTAGGGACGGTTGAGAATAATGATAAAGAACGAATAGAAAGAAAGAAAAACGGACGTGACCCAGAAACGACGGTACACGTCCGAAAGAGATCAACGTCGCTCGTCCCCAATGTGAAGTAACGTCACGTACCCGAAGAGTGACACCACCGGAGAGAGCGACGTGTCGTACCCGAGATCAGCGTATCCGGAGTCACCAACGTCGTCCACCCGAGACATCAACACCTTGTGCCCGAATCAACACAGTACCGTACACCCTAGAGGGATCTGGTCCCTAGGTTGGGTACAGGGGACGTGACCGTACAAAAAGTCAGCATTCCGTACAGACTGAGAAACACTGGGGTTCCTGACGTCGTACGGTCCGAATCCCTGGGAAGTGTTAACGGTCCACCTAAGGATTGGTGACCTGGTGGTCCCTTCAGGTATGAAGAACAGAAAAACTATCATCGGTAAGACTGTGCACACATTATAGAGTAACACCAAATCTAAACGTAAAGGGACTACTAATCACTACCACTAGTAGAAAAGAACATGGACAATCGATATACAGAAGAAACCCTTTAATAGACAAGTCTAGAAGACGAGTAAAATTTGACCTAACCAACACCAAAACGATAACTCAAAATACTCAAAGAACATACAAAATCTATAATTAGGGAATAGTACGTATACAAAATGTTTATATAAAAGGATAAGACATCCAACGGAAGAGTAAAACAACTACCAAAGGAAACGACATGTCTTCGAAAAATCAAACTAGATCAGAGTGAACAAATATAAACGAAGACAACGGAAACGAAAACCATAGTCTGAGTTTTTTAGTAACGGTTCTGGATACAGTTCCTTGACAAACGGATACAAAAGAAGATCCTCGAAATACCGAAATCCAGAACGTAAGTTAAGAAGTTAAGTGACACTCAATTAAAAACGCGTAACACATTCTAACTCCAGGTCAAAGTAAGAAGTCGAACACCGACAGGTCAAAAGGGTCGTGGTAAATAACTACTCTAATAGGAAAGAGACAACATATAACAGTAATTTTTTAACCGATAAATTCACACCCAAATAATGACTCGAGAGATAAAACAAAGTTGTTGGACTACTCAAAATAAAGAAAAAGAACGGAACACGGGACTAATCGAGGAAGTCATGTTGCGACTAATCTTCACCACTCTCTTTATAAGGTTAGAGCCAGGAATGACATCTCTGTTTCGTAGTCAGAAAGGGGTGGTTGATACTACAATTGACACTCAAAAAGTATCTACGAAAATTAGTCAACTTCTTTAAGGGTAGATAAAGATGAAACAATTTATAAGAATAGTACTCTCCCACAACCCAAAACAGGTACGAACACGAAGTAGATAACTCTACTGTTAAACCAAAATAGGAAATAAAATGGTTATACTACACAATGTGACTAATTAACATTAGTTAATAGTATACAACTCAGTGGAAACTTAAGGACCCCATTTAAAGTCAGACAGTACAACATATTAGGAAAATTATACGACAATCTAAACAAAACGGTCGTCAAACGAGTCCTAAAAATATAGATACCAGTATCTTTATATAAAAAGATATCAAAGAAAGAACACTTAAGAAACCCCTAAACCATAGTTCCATTAAGACCGGAGTTTCTCACTCAATCCTTCATAAGGAAAGAGAACATAATACAAACTTAATAAATTAAAAAGAAGTTAAGACATAAAACCTGTAGGTCATGAAGTAATTTTTGTCTTGAAATAAGACTCGACACCCTCCCCCCGTTACGTACTTTACATTGACCGTGGGTCTACGAATACGACCATCTAGTATATAGGGTTTCTCGGTTTCCGCTACGGTAGTACTCATCCGTTCGACTTATGTATCGGTTCACATACATCAGTTACGTACAAGTCGGACCAATTTGTATTTTTGGATGTAATATTCACTTAGAGTTATATGTTGGAGAAGAACAAACATCTGATTGAAACTTTAAAGGTTGATCTCGACGTAGAGAGAAAAGTAAACTAGGAGTACCTAAGAGGACTGATTCCTGACGTTTCAAACAAAAGGGTAAACAGGGAGTTCCTTGTTTATGTATATAAAGAACAAACACTGACAAAGGTCAGATTAAAACAGAAACAAGTTTGTTACGTATAGTTTTATCGAGTTCCTTGAGCAGAAGATCAATAGAGAACGGGATGTTTGTAGGAGAAAGTTCTTTGAAAAGTCCTTTCAGGTTCGGATTTTACAACTACCTTCCTGATGTGTTAAATTACACATAACTCATTTCTCTCTTCATAACACACCCGATCTAGTGGGACACTCCAGAAGTACTTGGTCCGTGTCTCAACTCGACTCTGAACTTCATATCCTTTCTGAACCTCACTACGTCTCAACTCTTCCCAGTAAGGTCGAAGTCTTTTGTTACACTCTACAAGGGTCGAGAGTCACAACTATAACGATGTATATACACATTGTTATTTCTCTATTGGACTAACCTAGACACATACCCTTTTGAACTAATCCATCTCTTGGTAACTCTCGTAAAAATCTTGAAGTGTATCGTAATCTTAAGATAAAGTGGTAAGAGGTTATATGTGAAGAATCATGTGATCATAGGGAGAATTCATAACAAAATTGGTTCTATATTAACTGTATCTTGTAATGTAATCGAAGGTCGTATGTTACATTTCTAAATCATAAACATATTAAACTTATTACTAGTGGTGTTATTCAACAATTATAGATAGTGATGTGTATTAATGTTTTAATAAAAGAACACTACTCTTGAAAATTCTAGATGAGAGAATCGTTGAAAGTTTATATGTTATGTCATAGTAATTGATATCAATGGAGATTGATAATTAATTAAAGAGGGTTACCTTTTTTATAATTCTCCAAGACACCAGTTGAGGTACATTACTAATAACAATTTCAGGAACGTCTTTCAACAGAGTTTCGGAAGTTAGTCACTTCTGAATCCATAGAGATTACCCCCTCACAACATAGGTTTAAAAAAGGATGAAATGAACCGGTAGTACAGGACAAAGTTTCTTCTACGTTCGTTGTATAAGTTCCATCTTTTAATTTATAACTAAAATTACAGCTAGGTCAGGTTGGGGACTGGAAAGTTTACAACGGAACTCCTTTCACGAAGAGATTCCAATGGGTAATTCGGTCTCGGACACGGTCCCGACCTTAGGTCCAGAGACTGAGACCTGGCACTGTTTAACACCACCCAGAACCAACAGTACACACAGTCATTCCCCTTGTGATCTACGAGATTGTTTGTTTCAGTTTGAAAGTCGCGGGCTGAGGTGTATTCAAATAAAAATTAAGTACGCCATCAGATCATACCCTCAAGTACCAATCGTCCGTGTAACGAAGGGACAACGATTAGTCTTTTGGTCCTGGGACTTAACACACTGAGACGGTAGGGGACTCCGGGGTCTCATCGATCCCTTGGGGCTGAACGAAAAATTTCCGGGATCGGGTTCTTTTTCGTATTACGTTACCAATTCTCATTCCTGAGACCTCAATCTACAGAATCCGACTTTAAAGTAGAGACTCTAAATACGATACAAGTTGATTAATAAGTCATTTTTTAGTCATTAATAAGTTGATGAGACTGGGAGTCAAAGAAACAGACACTTTACCTCTGTTATTATCTTGAATCGAATATCCTAACAATACACTTAATTTACTCAATTACAAACAGATTGTGAATAGATATAGACTGTGTATAATACATCAAATATTTCCCTTTCACAATCAGTGAGTTGACATAGATTGAGAAACACTGGAGTACCTGCCATCGGGTGGTCCGAGGAGACAGGTACCTTAAGAGGTCCGTTCCTATGATCTCACCCATCGGTAAGGGAAGAGGTCCCCTAGAAGAGTTGGGTCCCTGACTTGGGTCCAGAGCAACGTAATGTTCGACTAAGAAATGGTAGACTCGGTGATCCTTTCAGGTACGTGAAATATTCACAAAATATTTATTATCATTATTAGTACTATGAGTACTGAAAACGAGTATAAGGTGATCGATACAGACCAACATTCCCCTCGATCCGTCAATAAAGGGTCACTGAGAATTGTCTCCTTCCTTAAAAACTTAAACAACATCTCGCGATGGTAGAAACGTTTTCGATTTGTAGGCTTCAAAAACTTTTATTTCAAAATAACCTTACATCGGTACAAGTAAAACATCAAAAAAAAAAAGGAAAGAAAAAAGTCACTAATTTATGGTTTACCTATGGAACTAGATTTGTAGGTCGGAGATCTTGATACTCTTTATCTAAAGACAAGAAACATTCAGACACATAAAACAATGTCATCGGACTTACTTGATTCTGTTCACACGATTCATACACGCACACACCAGTCAACAAGTCAGCGCAGACTGAGACACTGGGACACCTGACATCGGGCGGTCTGGAGACACGGGTACCCTAAGAGATCCGTCCTTATGACCTCACTGTGTACCCGGAATCAACGAGACGTCGGACACCCTAGAAGGGCCTGGTCCCTAGTTTGGGCACAGAGGACGTAACCGGTCGTCTAAGAAATGGTGACACTGTTCCCGGATTTGATCGAATAATATCACCCTTGTGTCCTGTTATTTCGTAATTTATTTTATTATTTTGTTATTTCATTTTCGTAATAAGTGTGACACAAGAACTTGTAGTACGAGAGAAGATCCGGAGACAGTCAGAGTCTATCCCCTCACTGAACATTGACGTGAACCGTTAGCATTGTCGAAGGACCCCTTACCGAACTGAAACTTATCAAAAAATTTTGGATTCCGATTAATACAAATTACATGACCACGTCGAATCAATAACCGAATAACCGATAATAGAATTACTGTCCTAAAAAAGAATAGAACACTTAACTTTAGAGAAATTGTACTATTAATAATGACTTGTTACGTCCTAAGTTAAATAAGACTTATATTAGTACGACATTATAGTCCGTAACGAAAAACGTTAGTTACCTCTAACAAAAAAAAAGTAATATTGTCTTTCTTTGTGATTAAAAGTCTCGGTGTTATCTTTCTATTCCAGGTAACCTCGGTAATAACCATATCCGTTGACTAAAGTCCAGTATCGATCATAACAAACGACTTAGTGTTATCTGACTCTAGGGTCCCGGTGATCACATCTATTTCCATGACTACATTTTATATGTGTATGTCCCTTAATAACTCATTCGGGACACGAAGGATCTATAGTCGGTTCATGTCTTGACAAGGGCGGTAGAACCAGACGTCGAGTAACATAACCCTTTTTCGGAAGGATCTTTTGACGGGGTAGGTTATAGGTTATAAGTTCAAATTATATTCTAGTGAATAGTAAAGGGGTTTGGTGATTACCTGTACATACCCTTCTGTAATCAGGAAGACAACTACACTATAAATAATAAAATTTTTAACGGTCCTCTTGACCCAATACTTTCAGTTAAGTCGTTTATAAATGACTCGTCGATGATGAGGATGAATAAGATTTGTTTTCGGGAGTAACGTTACTTACAAGAATGAGACCTTTCACCCCCGTCACTCATCTTCTATATTAAATTCACTATTCGGATTCACCAACGGGACATGTCTATTCTCAAAAGTTTGACGACGAAATCTCAAGTTAACAGTACATAGAAGAAATATAAAATTGAAAAATAACTATAGATCAGTAACTTCGGGAAGTTACAACGAGAAAAAAGTTCAAGCAGAACCGAGAAGAGTCGAAAAACGTAAAAGTACATTTAAAATCTTTGTCGAATAGTGAAAGAGGGTTATTTTGTAACGACTGAAAAACTAGTCCTCGTGTGTGTTAAATATCTTAGTTAAACACCTCAAACATAGAAATTTTAGTCAAGCACCTTTACCATATAAGATGGTGAATAAGTCTAAATAGAAATAAAGAGAATTAATATAATACGCCAAAAGTCACATCTCCATCCAGAACGTATAGAAAATAATATAAATAACGATATCTACGTACACACGGTTTGTCGAAGTCAGTACAGGTTGAGAAACACTGGGACACCTGACACGGGGTGGTCCGAGGAGACAGGTACCCTAAGAGGTCCGTCCTTGTGACCTTGCCCAACAGTACGGGAGGAGGTCGCCTAGAAGGACTGGGTCCCAAGCTTGTAGAACTTGGACGTAACGTCCGTCTAAGAAATGGGAACTCGGTGACTCCTTTGAGTAATGATATCCTTGAACTACAAAAAAATACGATGAAAATCTTACGACTTTTTACCTGGGGATCGTTATAATCCAGGATTAGGGACTTTGGACATTTACACTGGAATAAACCTTTACTCCAATATGTTTACACTAATCCAATTCCCAAAACTTCACTCTTCTAACAGGACCTAATAGACCTATTCGGGTTTTACGGTGGTGTCCAGTAGAAACTTTCTCTTTGCCCTTCCAAACTGTATCCGTGTGTCCCCTCTTACATTACACTTTTACCTCGTCTTTCTCTAAACTTCTACGACCAAAACTTCTAGTTCTCTACAATGGTGATCGGGGTCTTACGGTTGTCGGAGGTCTTCCGTCTTCTCCGTCCTTATCTAAGAGAAGACCTCGGAGGTCTCCTTACACCGGGACGACTGTAGAAGTAAAGCACGGTCACTTTGACTATAACTTGAAGACCGGAGACCTTCTTATTCTCTTATTTACAGAGTTCTGTGACTTTCTTTTATTTGAAAGCCACCCGAAGGGAACACCGAGTGGACCATTTCTTAGACGGGCGCTGCCCCCTCTGGACCCATACTAGGGACCCAACCCTTCTAGGGGACCTCTTCCCTTTCCGATGGGTGAGGTCATAAGAACAGGCCTCTTCAGGTACCTGACATATCAGGTACCCCAGCGTTTCTCAGCCTGTGATGACTCGCCGAAAGTGAAGTGAAGACCTCAACCATTTACAGAGATCAATTTCCCTGAGGTGTAAGGACTATGGTGGTATGAAGACGAAAGAGGACGTGGAACCGGGTCGTTAAAAATTGACAAAAAGGAGTCACTAAGACTTGTCTAATTTTTAGAAAAAATTTCAAGTCGCCTTCTCACCAATAGAAATAAAGTGTAATGAGTTATTGGAGTAGACTAAAAAGAACTCATATAATATTAAAAATTTTCCAAAGAATTAAAGAACATCACAAAGATTAAAGAGATGTGATGAGAGAAAGAAAGAAGAAAAGAAAGAGGACAGAGAAGTAAAGTACAATTAGACAATACATTTTTGTATTTGAAAGAGATCTACAGATCCCTCAGAACAAAAAATTTTTGTATGTAAACTCTTTTCTTCTGTGATTTACAACAAACCTCTACGTACACGCAGACACACACACTCCCTCTCTCTCTCTCTTCTTCCTCCACCCCCCTCCGACAATCGTCTGAAGAGACTAGTCCCGATCGGACCGGTAAAGGAACTCCCCTGTAATTTTGCATCTATATACATTCAGGAAAGAGAACTCGTCCCCATGTGAGGATTGAAACTTTCAGGACCCTTCGGAGTGATTAGTCAGACTACTAAAAAGTGAAGAAAGAAGTCATAAGTTCGGTCACGAAGGGGTGAAGGAACTACACAAGGTATTCAAATCTCGTGGAGACGGTACCCAGACTGGTCGAAGTAAAGACCGGGTCAGTTGACGGTAGTCCCTGGGCCAGCGTATCACATATCTCGATGGTGAAAACATGACTCCGATCCGATAAAAAGGTGCTCCTATAGTTTACCTTCCTGTAATACTCGGTTGAGAAATATTCCGTGTACAGATGCAGAACTGAACGAAAGAACCTCGTGAAAACTTTCAAGACCTTAGACAAAGGTTTGATGAGGAAAACCACACCCACTGACCCTTTATTAGTTCGAGAGAACTCCTTAATAGAAGAATAGAATTGTCTTAATTTTCAAAAGTATTCGGGTCGGACCCTATGTAAAGTCTACTACCCTATAGGTAGATGAGTACTACCGAGGATGGACCCGGGAGAGTATCGTCACCGTCAATGCCCTGGACGTCCCTGTTAATCTCATCTTTGAAGAAAGCAACAAATCCACTCAAGACAATCAAAGTGTAAACCTACTTCTCTGAACCCCTTGGACGAGTATAAGAGAACTGCATCAACTTATTCTCTCTTATTTGAAGTCATTTCTCTGAAAGTAACCTCGGTCTCGGTGAGATCGACACACTGGAGGCTGTACAATAAGTCTGAATCTCGAAAGGAAAAGAAATTTTACCCTTATTATAACTTAGGAACAAGACGAGAATCAGACACTTTTCTCATATGTACACTTTCTCATTTGACGTATTCCGTCAAAAGGGAATATGAGAAAGTATTAAGGTCACTGAACTTCCGTAGGACGTTTCAAAAGTGGGGTCTCTCGGTCCCAGTCAAACTAAGGGGTAGGACAAGATTTCTCCTGGAAGGACATAGGTCCCATGGACTCAGTCACCGTCCAACCCCGTAGTAAGTGTGATCTCGACTTTACCTACCAGACTCCCTTACTGATCTCTCTCTCGTAGAACATCTTTTCTGTTTAATTTTCGATCAGATAAACAGCTAAGTCTCCTCGACTGAGTTTTCGTTCTTCGAGTTTAACCTGATTTTGAGCTTTTTAAGTTAGTGCTCACTTTGAAACTTCATCCGAACCCTTTGTCTCAGACTACATTAGGGGATTTGATGATCCATACCGAGAAGACGAGGTCCGTCCCGTACCGGACTCCCGAGTTTCCAGTCCGGGACTTTAGGTGATCGGAATACTAAAAATACAAAAGATAACTAAAATCATTCTTAAGGTCGTAGATGCATTCATACCTTTTCATCTTCGAGTGGAGAGGGAAGGGGGAAATTTAGGAAAAAACCACGTAAATGTGTATATACTTTTATAAAATATTGTATACACTCTAGTTAGACATGTATCGTAATAAAATTTAAATTTTTATGTAAAGCCGTTAAGTCAGTGAGTTGTTTTTAAAACCAACAGGTGGCAAAATCCAGTATCTTTACCTCACCATTCGTTTTGTCTTTAGGGATATGATTTCCAGAAAAGTATATCTCTGTCCGACGAATAAAAAATCACTGTTTTAATAAAATGTCGAATACCCCGTAGATAACAAAAGAGAATC
Source organism: Capra ibex (assembly GCA_006410555.1). NCBI lineage: Eukaryota > Metazoa > Chordata > Mammalia > Artiodactyla > Bovidae > Capra > Capra ibex. The sequence continues at coordinate 27,054,708 of SJYO01033645.1, read as the reverse complement.
AGACTTAAAACGGAAAAGTAAAGGTTATCACGGAAAATTTGTTGTCGAAAAGTGAAACGAATTCAGGTTAAATACTAAAAAAAAGGTGAAAGTACTGATCAAGAAAAAACTACAAATTCTTTTATAAACGGATAAGGTTCCGATAATAGTACAAAGGAAGATCTTTAAAGTACAATATAGATAGGGAAATACATTATAGATAGGGAACTAATTTGTGAACCCGACCAGACTTAGTGTTTTAACCAGGTCTTTACCAGTCGGTGTCGAGGTTTATCACGTACTCTAAGAGAAATGGAAAACCCCATCACTTAAAACACCGTATCTTCAGACTCGACGACAACCGACAGAAACGAAGGACTCGTACTTCATATATCTCTTCTTCTTTCGTATCTACTCTCTACTTTTCTTCGTCGAAGGGCTTACGTAACAAACCTATGGACCAAGGGAGACCTGGACTTCGGTATATAGGAATTCGGTAAGTTCAGGGATGAAACAGGAGACCCTCAAACTCAACACAAATAAAATTGATGTGAACTTTAAATCTACTGAGTGTTTGTTACATTCCTACATCGCGTCCGAAAGGTCTATTGTTATCACCATTTCTTGGACGGACGGTTGCGTCCTCTGTATTCTCTGAATCCAAACTAGGGACCCAGTCCTTTTAGGGGTACCTCCTCCCGTACCGTTGGGTGAGGTCATAAGAACGGACCTCTTAGGGTACTTGTCTCCTCCGACTACCCGATGTCAGGTACCCTATCGTTTCTCAGTCTGTGTGTGTGTACGTTTCCTATATCGTATTACATAAATTAAACAAAAGATACCTACCTGTACATTCAACGAGGTCCAAAATTGACAATAATCGGTACAACGGGACCACCGACTTGTCTCCTCATCTTACCTCCTTCTGAAACGGTTTCAAATAGATAGATAGACCTACGTGGTCAAGACATGTGTTCCAGAAGATAGAAATAACGTTGTAAGACCTAGAAAAATCAACGTCTTCCGCCCTAGAAATCAACTTCGTATACCTTAAAAATCACCACCGAACGTTTTAGAAATCAACGTCGTAAGCTTGAGAATCAACACCGTACACCCTAGATCAAGGGACTGGTCCCTCTCTTGGGTCCGGGGGACGAAACCCTCGCACCTCAAAATCGGTGACCTGACGGTCTCTTCAGGGTCCTTCTAAAATCTATTTACCGTCCCGACACAAAACTCCCTCTACGACATCTAAAGTCTTCTTCTTATTTCGGGCGGACGTCGGTCGGACGTATTGACGCGGTTCCTTTCCCCTAATATAGTAGTTTGAGAGGTACTCTCCCGACCTCTCGGGACAGGTTCCCGTTTCCTCACCGGTCCTTCGTACAGGGTGTACGAAGTCGTGGACACGGTCCTTTTCCCTCTTCCGTCCTCTTCGTCCGACTGTAATACACACGAGAACTTCGCCCGCGACTCTTCCGGGAACGGTACGAGTACTAGTACCAGAACCGAAGTCGGGACATGCGTCTAGAGAAGGATGAATGGAGACACATCCACTGAGTAGGACTTTGTGTCCCAGAAAGACACTGGAACCGGTATTAGAACTTATGTTAGTGAACTCATTTAAATTTCAAACGTTCTGTTTTATACACTATTTCTGTTATAGTAGTAGTAGTAGTAATAATAATAATGATTCCACGTAAACTTTTCACTCTCTCGTACAACCTCTATTTTCACGAAGTCGTATTTAAAGCCTCAGTCTTTCTAGAGTCGTTGAAAATGACCGGATTTGGAAACCCGTTCATTGAAGAAACAACAACGACAATCAGAGATTCAACACAGGCTGAGAAACGTTGGGTACCTGACATCCGGTGGTCCGAGGAGACAGGTACCTTAACAGGTCCGTTCTTATGACCTCACACAACGGTACGGAAGGAGGTCCCCTAAAAGGACTGGGTCCCTAGCTTGGACAGAGAATACAGAGAACGTAACCTTCTCAAAAGACGTAACCGTCCACTTGTGACTCGGTGTTCCCTTCGGGGTCCACTAAAGAATCCGGAGGTAAAGAATCAGATATTTTACCCCTATTGTTTGTGAAGGAAGTACATTAACAACACTCCTCTTTTACCCCATTAAAAATCGTCGTACTGGGTCTCTTGTCTTGGTTGTTTACCGAGTCTACCATTTGTTAGACGGACGTTACGTCCTCTGGACCCAAGTTAGGGACCCAACCCTTCTAGGGGACCTCTTCCCTTACCGTTGGGTGAGGTCATAAGAACAGACCTCTTAGGGTACCTGTCTCCGATGTCAGGTGTCCCAGTGTTTCTTAACCTGTACTGACTCGTTGATTGTGAAAGTCTATAATAATTATTCTTTGTCAAGTCCTTTCATCTCTGTCCAGCTTTAAGAGTAGTGGTCCCTCTCAGGTTTTGTCAGAAGTCGGGTACTCAAGACTGGAAACAAGAACGATTATGTGATATGTCGAAGACTTCACTGAAAACTTCTCCTACGTACCCTTTTTCTGGTCGGAGTAGTGACCACTTCCCTCTAAAAAACAAGTCGTAATCTGTCAAAAGAAAGGAGTTTATAAGACGCTTATTACCAAACAAATGAATAAATAAATAATAACCTCATATCAACGAAAATGACCAGACAAATCTCGCTCCAGGAACGTCCGTGTCTGGATCCCGGAGACGTTCTAAAGGACGGCGTGCTTTTTGTAGTTGTCATCAGGTTGAAGGGTCGCGAGGGTCGGGTCCGCGGGGGATCGCCGGCGACACCCTGTGCGAACACGGTTGACCCTGTCCTCCGGAACCCGGGAGTCTCCTCTCCCCAGTGAATGGTTTTCGTCCGTCCCGTTTGTGAAGTGTCTTACATGGGTCAACACTACGTTACAAAGGGGTACCCTTCCTGTGTGTAAGACGAGACGTTAAGATCCCGGTTCTCTAGTTGTCATCATCCCTCGTCTCAACTCCAGGAGGACCTCCTTACACCCACTCCAGGTCCCACTCCTCCTGTCTAGGAAAGTGCTGGGTGGTTCTAGACCTCATCGAGTGAGAACTGGGACCCCGACCCCACGAACCGGCTGACCGACTTCGTTGTAAGAGTAGGTTAGACCTGAACGGAGGTCTTCGAGACACGGATTAGGAAACAGGTCGTAAGTGTCATTGAGGACAGAAGCTCTTGAGACAGAGATTGTCTAAAGTCACCTTCAGACGTGATAAATTACGGGTCCTGTGGGAACCTCGTTCCAAGAAAATAATAGGAACAGAATCTCTACTCCTCTGACACTAAGTCTCTAGGCTGGAATAGACGGTTCCTAGTGTGTGAGTGCCTTACCTTTTCAACCGTGAGTTCGAGTTCCTACTCGTGAAGTTTCCGACAAAAGAAAGGTGGTCCGATGGGACGTCGCCTGTCCCATTAATAAACAATGGACGTCTGTGGTAGTTAGTATCTTGACTTCTTTTTGAACCTTAGTGTCGTCTCTCCTTTTGTGGAATAAAAGGCGTCGACTCGAACATCGAGGAAAGGGACGAAGAATGGGTAGAAGGAGGGAGGTCTACCAGACAGGATGTTCGGAAGGAAAATAGATTCTTGGTAACGGTTCGGTGTTAAAGGACAGAAAACAGGGTAATAGGTCCCATCTTTCGTCACAGACGGTCGGACTAGACACTGAACCCCGGTATTAATGAAGACCTGACAAACCCAGGTTTCCCGACCGATTTGTAAAGATTCTTTATGGTGTCGGAAGGCCAAGAAAATAGAGGAACCATCTTCAATTTATGTTCTCTTAATTATAATCTTGTGAGAATCATAATAGATAATTTAATTATATATATATTTATAAATACTCGTATTTATATTATGTACATGGACATATATGTATATACATACGAATGAGACACATATATAAATGAGGAATGATGTTGATAAACTATATCCGTAGTCATGAGAGTGGTATATCTACTCCTTAGACTTTTAGACTCTCCCTTTTGTTAGACAGGTTTCAGTGTAGTAGAGACCCTAAGCTCCCGACCCTAAACTTGGGTTAACCAGACTTATGGTCAGAAATTAGGTAAAGGATGTAGTGTGAAGGAACAAGAAATCAGAAAAAAAAAAAAAAAAGGTTTTTTATTTAGTAAATAAACCGACAAGGTCCAGTGACAACGTCATGAACCCGAGAAGTAACGGCACACGGTCGAGAGTCAACGTCGTTAACTCTAGGGGCTGGTCCCTAGTTTGAGTCCGGGGGACATAACCCTTGCGTCTTAGAATTGGTCACATGGTGGTCCCTTCAGGGGTCAACAAAAAAGAAAATTCAGTTGAGATCAATCTATATTAGTTGAATGTTGATTGACGGGAGTAAAACTTCAAACTACTTAAAACTGTTTACATATATGTGAACAATTGATGGTGGTGTTAATTTTCTTTTTTACAAAGGCAACACGAGTTTTGGAGAGAACACGGGGAAACCCTAGTCAAGGTAGTGTCTTATTGGGTTGGATCCATTGGCGATTAGACGAAGGACAGTGATATCTAATCAAAACCGAAGAGATCTTGAAGTATGTTTATCTAAGTATATTATACTTGTGAAACCCCAAACATGAGAGAACGAATTGTAAATAGGTACAACAACATGTATAGTCAACGAACAAAGAAAAATAACGACTTATCATGAGGTAACCCAGTTACATACTAAACAAGTAAATAAGTGGTAAAAAGAATTAACTGTAAACACACCAAAGGTCAAAACTTGATAATTATAATATTTTTAACGACACTTGTAAACACATGTGAAAAAACAAACTGTATTCAAAAGTCAGAAGAACTCATTTAGGGATACTTACCTTAAAGACCCAACGTACGTTCCACAAATTGAAAAATTCTTTGACGAAAAGTTTCACCGTGGGTAAATGTGAGGGTGGTCGTCACAAACTCGAAGTCAACAAAATATAGGAGTGGTTGTAAAACAGGGGCGTACCGTCTTTTGACTAGAGAAATCGGAGAATATTCCCGTGGGGTAAGTCTCCAGAAGTAGGAATACTCTATTAGTAGGAGATTTCTGGGGTGGAGGTGATCATAGCAGAACCCTAATCCGAAATTATATACTTAAGTCCTTCTGTGTTTATAAGTCCGGTATTGTCATAAATCCATATTTAAGGTAAAGAAATTATTTTATACCTAGATATGTATAAAAGACAAAGAACTCACTTAAAATCATTCAACATATGAAAATTCCTTGAACAGGTAAAGTAGTGTCAACAGTACAAACACCAAGTATTGTGACAGGAAAAACTTAGACGACACAGACATCAGTACATGGAAGAGAGTAAAGATTTCACCGTGAAACACAGATAAGAGAAAATGAGAACTCTTTAGATCGATCTCAAAAAAAAGTTAAGACAACTAGTAAGGTCTTTGATACAGGGAGGATACTTGACTATAAAACCTAAGTTAAATGAGAAGAAGATCGAAGAATTCCACCTACGAATTCAGTAACTGGGGTAAGAGACGGAGAGACAACTAAGCCTCAAATATAAAACAGAGAACCTAGAAAGTATCGTACAATACGTTTATAAAAGGGGTAATAACCAGTAAGAAAATAATAAAACCTTGTACAGAACGAAGAGATAAGATTATTCTAGGTCAGCTATCTCATCCATCCTACTGTGAAATAAGAAACGTAAAAAGTGTTTATAATTGTACCACAAAACATACATGATACACGAATGATTTATTAATAATTTTATTGTCTATCGTAAAATCACACAAATATTCGTGGTCTATATGTACGTTTCACCCCGTTTCACGTGTAATACCCCTAACCCGTCGAATTTCAAGGTCAAACCAGTAGTTTTTAGTCGAGTCTGTAGTAAAAAAGAACTTTTTTCAGAGGAACCACTTCTCGTGGTACAAGAATAAGGTAAAATAGTATACACATGAGAACAACGTGAATGCAACACGCACGAGGTAGCGAAGTCAACACCGACTGAGAAACCCTGGGGTACCTGACATCAGACGGTCCGAGGGGACAGGTGCCCTAAAGGGTTCGTTCTTATGACGTCACCCAACAGTAAAGGAAGAGATCCCCTAGAAGGGCTGGGTCCCTAACTTGGGTACAAAGGACACAGAGGACGTGACTTCCGTCTAAGAAGATGGAGACTCAGGGACCCCTTCGGGTCGTGAATACAACATAGTATTATAACTTTTAATCAAATATAGAGGGGATGAGATCAAAACTCCGAAGGGTCCACCGCGATCACCATTTCTTAGACGGACGATTACGTCCTCTACATTCCTTACACCCAAGTGAGGGACCTAACCCCTCTAGGAGACCTCCTTCCGTACTGTCAGGTGAGGTCATAAAAACGGACCTCTTAGGGTACTTGTCTCCTCGGACCACCTGATATGAGGTACCCCAACGTTACTCAGTCTATGTTGACTTCACTAAATTGTGGGACGTCAAAATCAAAAAAAAAAAAAAAACTGTTGTCCCAGGACAGTACAAGAAGTCACGGACCGTGTTACGGATTGTATGTCTTCAGAAAGTTATTTACAGACAACCCACTTCTTCTCTTGTCTTTTACGGAAAGAGACGGAAACTTCAGACCACTTTGTAAGTCTTGTATACATTATTAGACACGCAAGACAACACGATATGGAGTCTCTTATTTGTACGCCCGGATAACACAAAAACTTTACGTAAAAATTACCTTTTTGCAAGTCGTACACAACATTCAATGACGAGAGTGAGCTTCCTCTCAGGTCTTGGTTAGTTACAGATTCTGGGTTGTCGTTCACCTGTGGTGGTGGTGGGGAGGAACTGGAAACATAAACAGAACTTCTTTTCTTGACCAAATTTGGTTTGATTGGAGAGGACAGAAACAAGGACCTTTACTCCTGACAAAGTGTTTCTTTTCTCCCAGACGTAGAGGTGACGAAGTCTTTATGACGGAAGCCTCGTTAATGGATTATCCTTTACAGGGATTTGAGGTCGGTCTAGTTAAACAAGGGGAGGGGCCCCGATAATAGTGTCACGGGAACGGTTTCGAGAGTTGTTCAGAAGTATTAGAGAGTGTACGAATCAAGAGACACCTCAAAAGGTTCGTGAAAGGGTGGGTAATAGAAAAGATTAGTAGTGTTGTCGACGATATACAAGGTCTCCTGTGACTTCTTTCCCTTTCTCTAGGTCAAGACCTCGGTCTGACGTGACTAAAGTAAATACGAGACGGTGAATGACCACCCACCGTCGTCCGTTTAGAGGAACAGAGTGACTCGGAGTCAAAAGAGTAAACACTTTACCCTTATTGTTATGAATGAACACACCTCTTTATAGTTATTGGAGTCTATACGTCTACTGTGGTGGGAATACCGTCTTTCACTTCTCCTCGATTTTTCGGAGAACTACTTTCACTTTCTCCTCTCACTTTTTCAACCAAATTTCGAGTTGTAAGTCTTTTGCTTCTAGTACCGTAGACCAGGGTAGTGAAGTACCCTTTATCTACCCCTTTGTCACCTTTGTCACAGTCTGAAATAAAAAAACCTGAGGTTTTAGTGACGTCTACCACTAACGTCGGTACTTTAATTTTCTGATAATGAGGAACCTTCTTTTCAATACTGGTTGGATCTATCATATAAGTTTTCGTCTCTGTAATGAAACGGCTGATTCCAGGCAGATCAGTTCCGATACCAAAGAGGACACCAGTACATACCTACACTCTCAACCCGACACTTCTTCCGATTCGTGACTTCTTAACTACGAAAACTTGACGCCACAACCTCTTCTGAGAACTCTCAGGGAACCTGACGTTCCTCTAGGTTGGTCAGGTAAGACTTCCTCTAGTTGGAACCCTAAAGAAACCTTCCTTACTACGATTTCGACTTTGAGGTCATGAAACCGGTGGAGTACACTTCTCAACTGAGTAACCTTTTCTGAGAATACGACCCTCCCTAACCCCCGTCCTCCTCTTCCCCTGCTGGCTCCTACTCTACCGACCTACCGTAGTGCCTGAGACACCTGCACTCAGACTCACTTGAGGTCCTCTACCACTACCTGTCCCTCCGGACCGGACGACGTTAAGTACCCCAGTGTTTCTCAGTCTGTGCCGACTCGCTAACCTGACTTGACTTGACTTGACACTACCAATCTCGATTATACACATTTGACACGTAGTGTCGCAAAGGCAAATCAGTGAGTCAGCACAGGTTGAGAAACACTGGGGTACCTGGTGTCGTACGGTCCGAGGGACAGATAGTGGTTAAGGGTCTCAGGTGGTTTTGAGTATAGGTAGTTCAACCACTATAAGTGGTTCCGACATATAACAGTAGGACGAATAAATTGAATATACGTCTCATGTAGTACGTTTTACGACCCAACCTACTTCGTATTCGACCTTAGTTCTAACGACCCTCTTTGTAGTCGTTGGAGTCTATACTTCTACTATAGTGAGATTACCGTCTTTCACTTCTCTTTGGTTTCTCATAGAACTACTCCCACTTTCTCCTCTCACTTTTCGACCGAATTTTGAGTTGTAAGTTTTTTGAGTCTTGTACTGTAGACCAGGATAGTGAAGTTCCGTCTATCTACTCCTTTTTCACCTTTGTCACTGTCTAAATAAAAGAACCCGAGGTTTTAGTGATGTCTGTCACTGACGTCGGTACTCTAATTTTCTGTGAACGAGGAACCTTCGTTTGGATATCGTGTGAATCGTATAAATTTTCGTCTCTGTAGTGAAACGACTGTTACTAGACAGATCAATTTCGATACCTAAAAGGTCATCAGTACATACCTAGATTCTCAACCTGGTATTTCTTCCGACTCACGACTTCTTGACAACGAAAGTTTAACACCACGACCTTTTCTGAGAAATCTCAGGGAACCTGTCGTTCCGCTAGTTCGGTCAATTAGGATTACCTTTAGTTGGAACTTATGAGTAACCTTCCTGACTACCACTTCGACCTCGAGGTTATGAAACCGATGGAGTACGTTTCTCGACTAGGTGACCTTTTCTAAGACTAAGACCTTTTCTAACTCCCGTCCTCCTTTTCCCCCTTTGTCTCTCCCTCTACCAACCTACCGTAGTGGCTAAGTCACCTGTATTTAAACCCGTTTGAGGTCCTCTATCACTTCCTGTCCTTTCGGACCGTACGACGTCAGGAATTGTAGAGTTTCTCAACCTGTATTCAATCGTTGACTTGTAGTGGTTCTTGTTTTGTTACGATTGTCTGTTCTATATACGACGGTCGAATGACGGAGGGTCCTGTTGTTGAAGATTTCCGTTCGTATCTTCCTTGAACTATTTTTGATTGTTTTTTTGTGGGAGGGAGTTATGATTTACCTTGTTTCCTTCAGAACATTGAATTTATTTCATCTTGACTTAGGTAAGATCTTAGACACATCTGAAACACGAATTTCACCAACGAAGCCTCTTAAGTCATAAACAATCAACTACAGAAACTCATAGTAAATTGTCTTTGGTTCAACCGTCGATGAGACACGATCTACGATTCCAATCTCTCTATTTACTCTATTAGGTCATTGACTTACTTAGAAACGACAGGTTGTCCTCCAACATCTTTATTGTGTCTCTTACCTGGGTGATTGACACAGTCCCTCTTAACGCTTTCCGAGGTGTCTTCTAAGAACTTCCTATCCAACCCAAAAGGAGTCTACCACGACAGTGAGTCAGAATCTCCACATTACTCTAAAATACTTCAAGTCGGTACCCCTTGTCCCTTCAATGTCCCTAGTCAAACCGGACCACCAGTTCACAAACGAGATCTCAAGTGGGTGACTCATTCTTAGGTACGAGACAGTAACTACTCGACACCTTGGAACCTATTCAACCGAGTCACGAACACAAATGTACTGTTTGACTTCTATGATTATTAAGGATGAAACCCCTAAAATTCTCTAGTTGTTTACGAAAGGGTAGAAGGGGTATGTCTGATGTTATTAACTTTCCCGTCTTCAATCTACCTACCTATAGGTTACAACGACATGATGATTATTCCGTCAAACCTTTTGAACCTACAAAATCTTTACTACATGAAGAATTAGGATATGGTGTTGTGACTTGTGTAGTGATCCGTGTCCTTCTTTACCTTTTAGTCCGGGCAGGGGACCCCGTCTATACGAGGTGAACCGAGAGGTACTCTGAGCCGTTGTCTTGTTTTACGCAGGAAAGAAATCCGTCCCTTCATGTTCTTACCAGGACTCACACCGACCCGGTCTGCCCAGATCAAGGAAGAAGGGTTGGTTGGTTACTCCACTCACCGAGAGAGGTCCCTCTGACTTAGTCACTCGTTCTCCGGTTCTCAAAATGAGATTACCTCTAGGAAGGTGTACCTTTGTACTTCGGTCTCTTTCCCTCCGACGAAGGTTGCGGATGTTAATGAAAAATAACACTCCCACTTTATACTCCGTTATATATATTTTATGATTCGTGTGACGGACCGTGCATCATTTGTAAGTGGTTGCGATCAATCGGAAACAACAACAATACCGTCGTCTAATGGTCCAAGGTCCTATAACAGACTACCGAAACGACTACTAAACGTTTTCCTGTTTACGACCTTCGATTCCTCTTCTGGTACACGTGTCAGACTCCCTCTTAAGGAAGGTCGACCTGACAACTATTTCTACGCTAGGATCTGATGTGAGAGGAAATCTTTCGTACCTTGGGGGAAACCTCCTCCTCAGATTTCACTGGGGTTTCCAGTCGTTTGGGACACGACGATGTCGGGAAGACGTAGATCCCAAATAGAAAACTTGAACTATCTTGACCAGGATAGGAGAGTTAAGGTATTCAAGATGAGGTATATATCCGTCTTCGGTTTTAAGAGTCCTGTACACTATAGAACGTTGGCCTTTACTCATCGATAAATTCCCCTTTGTGAGACCATCTTTACCATCCCAAGATCCTTGTCACACCATCCATCTCTACCCCACCACTACCTCCGTCTCCGTCTTTTTCTTATACCAGAAAACAAGAGACTGGTTTCTTGATTACCTATGTAGACGGGGCTTTCAGTCTCCCTCTCTTGAGCGGAATCAGGACGGATCAGTTCACTCTGTCAAGGGATGGGCCGACCCCTGATCCCTGGTACATGTAGGTACCGGTGAGATATACGTCTAGAATTTCTTCTTATGAGGTCACGGGTTCACGTGTTCCTCTCTTGCGTTCCCCTAAAGTACCGGAGATGGACAACCCTTTCCAACTTAGAAAAAAATTTTTATCCAAGTTTGAAATTTTCTTGTCTCGTGATATTTTTAATGACATCGTATTTTCTTTAACTTTAATAAGAGATACGAGTCTTCTTTTAGAAATGAGATCTTTAATGATATATTATACTAATTTTATTAATTGTGTCGACGTACCACATTTATTCAACTATCTCATTTAGGACTCTCAAGAGTAGTTTTCCTTTTTATGTATAGACAAAGACAAAGAAATTACAACATAGACATAGTCTACTACCTACAAGTGACTCGGAGAACACCATTAGTAAAGTACTTTATCCACTCAGTCTATTAATACAACATGTATAATTTGAATGTGTCACAACATACAGTTAATATAGGGTTATTTTGCCCTTGTTTTGTCATCTTTTTATTCATTTTTAATGGATGATCTCCTCAGTCTTGTAAAAACCTTCTGTAAACGATAAAGGTCGTTCTAAGTCCTTCAGTACCAGAGAGACTTCTTCCTATTCACTCGAAATAGTCGTTACCAAACTCTATTTTTCCTCGAACGTTCAGTTACGGTTTTCGTTCTAATTATGATTACAGACACAACCTGTACTAAAATATTTTATCTTAACAACGACTTCTTTTCTAATCTTGTTAATTTTTACTCTTTTTAGATTCAAAATTATCTTCTATAATAAGAAATAACCTTCTTTTCCGGTTACAAACCTCTAGTTATACTGGACCATACAAGGTCCACTATAAATATATATAAAGATTACTGAATGAAACTTAAAATTCCTTTTTTTTTAAACATTCTTAGATACGGGTTTTGTTTTTGTCTTGTTATGTCTAATAGATGTTTCCTTGTTTTTAGTCTGAAGGGAAACCGTCATCACTTATTAAAATTTTGTTATTTAGTTATAGACACATCAAAACTTCCTTTTTTACACTTTGTTCATAACTAGTCTCTTTGGTTCTGTCTCTACTGATATTTTAACAGGTTCTTATAATTTAATATCATATTTCCCTATCCACCGTTCACAACTTTGTTCACTTGGACACTTGTATTTTGAATCGACACAGGACAATCTTTTATCTTTGGTAAATCCGTAAAGTTTATCTCCCTTAAACAATTCCAAGACAATCCTTTGTCTTTCGTAAATCCACAAAGTTTGTCTCCCTTACATCATGTCCGATAGACAATGAAGCCTCTTCCGTTACCGTGGGGTGAGGTCATGAGAACGGACTTCTTAGGGTACCTACCTCCTCGGACCACCCGATGTCAGGTACCCCAACGTTTCTCAACTTGTGCTGACTTGTTGAAGTGAAAGTGAAAGTACGTGACCTCTTCCTTTGCCGTTGGGTGAGGTCATAACAACGGACCTCTGAGGATCCCTGACTCCTCGGACCACCCGACGACAGATACCCCAACGTGTCTCAGCCTGTGCTGACTACGTTAAATCGTCGTCGTCGTCGTAAACAATGAATCCCCTATTAGAAGGACTTCTGCGTTTATCCAGTAATGAAGAGTTTGACATTACACAAGTTTAGTGGACTAATTTTACGTCTAAGTTATCCAAACTCCACCTCGGACTCTAAGACACAAAAGTTCTTGAAGACCTTAGTTCAGTTACGACGACCAGAACTCGGTGAAAAACTTATCGTTCCTTTGTCCCCTTCAACTCAGGTGACTCCTAATCGTTATCCTCCTTCAGTGTCAACAGGAGACTCAACTTCCTTGTGACTCTTCTCTGCAACAATCGTTCCAGATCTTCAACCATGGAACCACCATCGATCGTTGTACCGGTATTAAAGGACTACCCTCGACCCCGGTTCCCCAACAGACCGTCGTAGACTTCAATGGTCGTTTCTACGTCGACGACGATCTCAGGGTCGACGTCCGTCTCTCTATCCCTCAGGTAGGGAGTCGAAGACGGGAGGAAGATCAGAAACCAGAAGACACTCGAAAAGGTTGAATGATCGATTTTGAGGGAAGAGGTCATATCGTACGACGGAGAGACAGAGAGTCGAAGAGGGACACCCAGTGAGAATTTAAAGAGTAAGACACTTCGATCTAGTGAAAGATTGTGGTATGTGTTTTTATTTGAATTTTACCTAATTTCTAGATTTACATTCTGGTCTTTGATGTTTTGAGGATCTCCTCTTGTATCCGTTTTGTGAGAGTCTGTATTTAGTGTCGTCCTAGGAGATACTGGGTGGAGGATCTTATGACCTTTATTTTCGTTTTTATTTGTTTACCCTGGATTAATTTTAATTTTCGAAGACGTGTTGTTTCCTTTGATATTCGTTCCACTTTTCTGTCGGAAGCCTTACCCTCTTTTAGTATCGTTTACTTCGTTGACTGTTTGTTGATTAGAGTTTTTATATGTTCGTTGAAGACGTCGAGTTAAGGTCTTGTTATTTGCTGGGTTACTTTTTTACCCGGTTTCTTGATTTATCTGTAAAGAGGTTTCTTCTGTATGCCTACCGATTGTTTGTGTACTTTTCTACGAGTTGTAATGAGTAATAGTCTCTTTGCGTTTAGTTTTGGTGTTACTCCATGGTGAAGTGTGGTCAGTCTTACCGACGCTAGGTTTTCAGATGTTCGTTATTTACGACCTCTCCCACACCTCTTTTCCCTTGGGAGGATGTGACAACCACCCTTACGTTTGATCATGTCGGTGATACCTCTTGTCACACCTCTAAGGAATTTTTTAACGTTTATCTTGATGGAATACTGGGTCGTTAGGGTGACGACCCGTATGTGTGGCTCCTTTGGTCTTAACTTTCTCTGTGTACATGGGGTTACAAGTAGCGTCGTGACAAATATTATCGGTCCTGTACCTTCGTTGGATCTACAGGTAGTCGTCTGCTTACCTATTCTTTAGTCACCATGTATATATGTTACCTCATAATGAGTCGGTAATCTTTCTTATGTAAACTTAGTCAAGATTACTCCACCTACTTTGACCTCGGCTAATATGTCTCACTTCATTCGGTCTTTCTTTTTGTGGTTATGTCATATGATTGTGTATATATACCTTAAATCATTTCTACTATTGATATTGGGACATACGCTCTGTCGTTTTCTCTGTGTCTACATATCTTGTCAGAAAACCTGAGACACCCTCTCCCTCTCCCACCCTACTAAACCCTCTTACCGTAACTTNTCTCCCACCCTACTAAACCCTCATTACCGTAACTTTGTACATATTATAGTATATTCTTTACTTAACGGTCAGATCCAAGCTACGTCCTATGTCCTGCGAACCCCGACCACGTGACCCTACTGGGTCTCCCTACCATNTGTGGTTATGTCATATGATTGTGTATATATACCTTAAATCATTTCTACTATTGATATTGGGACATACGCTCTGTCGTTTTCTCTGTGTCTACATATCTTGTCAGAAAACCTGAGACACCCTCTCCCTCTCCCACCCTACTAAACCCTCATTACCGTAACTTTGTACATATTATAGTATATTCTTTACTTAACGGTCAGATCCAAGCTACGTCCTATGTCCTACGAACCCCGACCACGTGACCCTACTGGGTCTCCCTACCATGTCCCTCCCTCCTCCCTCCCCCCAAGTCCTAACCCTTGTGCGCATGTGGGTACCGCCTAAGTACAACTACATACCGTTTTGGTTATGTTATAACATTTCATTTATTTATTATTTATTTATTTAATTAATTAATTTTTTTAGTTTAGTTTTAACTTTTTGATTTAAAGGGTAAGACAATTAGACGACTGATTAATTCGAACTAGAGTTGATCCAATGTTAAAGATGGAGGTTTAACCACGTCAGTTTGTATAGTGTTTCCCTGGGATCCATATCGTAAGTGGGAGAATCCTTCTCCTCTCCACCTCTTTCACCTTTCCACCCCCACCCCTCATTCACTAACCCTTTATTGTTTATATCAATTATAATTATTGTTTGTATCGGAAAGAAATACGAATAATGTGTCACATCGAGGAGAGAAAGTCACGGAACTGGTGTGGTTCGAGAGAAGGTGAAGTTCCAGAGTCGTTTCCGACTAGGGAATGGTAAAGGGGGATCAGACATTGACCAATAAAGCATGAATAAATAAATAAATTTTGTCTATAGAAAAATTTTTTAATATACAAACAAATAAACCTATGTGACCCAGAATTAACGTCGTGTACCTTAGAAGGAAGAAGCATCTCCGTACACCGTCCTCCCCCAAAATCGACTTGAGAAGCAACACCGTACACCCTAGATCAAGGGACCGGTCCCTAACTTGAGACGGGGGACGTAACCCTCGTGTCTCAGTATCGGGGACCTGGTGGTCCCTTCAGGGAAATGACTAGTAAATCTAGAATCGAATTTACAGAGAATACTTGTCTACCGAGGGGATTTGCGAGGTCTAATATTAAAGAGTATTGTAGAAAAGGAACGAGAAGTTAGAGTTAATACTTTAATACATAAATACACTAATACAAGTACAAGAATAGGGGTTGTTCGGAAATTCAAGATACTCCCGTTTCTTACATAGTTGGAACAATTTACTACATAAAGGGTACGGACCTTTTGATCTGATTATTTAGTTATTCGGAGAGATGGCATTATCATACTTTTTCGTCCAACCCACAAAACCACCGACCTGTGTAAGGACTAAAATTATTAACTTACACTTATACCTTTACTACACTAAAAACCTTCCGTAAAACGAAACCATTACTCGATCATTTTCTCCTCAACTATAATAAGATTTGAAAGTATTCAACGTAGTATACACATAGACGTATTGTAACCGGAAATTTTTGGCTATTACAGTTGTCAATAGTACACAACACCGCGATCACCATTTCTCGGGTGGACGGTTACGTCCTCTGTGTTCTTTGAGCCCAAGGTAGGGACCCAGTTCTTCTCGGAGACCTCCTCCCGTACCGTTGGGTGAGGTCATAAGAACGGACCTTTTAAGGTACCTGTCTCCTCGGACCGCCCGATATCAGGTACCCCGACGTTTCTCAGTCCGTGACTTCACTGAGTCGTGCGTGGTACACAACTCGTGAATGAGTCACGGTCTGTGACACGGAAAAACATCTGTAGTAAAGTAGAAGTGTTGGTGGGTTCTTCAACAATATTAACGGAAAAATGACTACTCCTATGACTTTGAGTCTCTCTATGTTGTTACCGGTTGTCGAATGTACGACCATTCTTAATTCTGGGTACAGACAAAAATAGTTGTTATATTGATTTAAAACATTGAAGATTTATTAAGTAAAATTCTTACTAAATCATCCGTAAAACGGGGGAAAAGATTGAGTTCTATTTCCTTCCCTTTACTGGGTTCGACATTTATCGTTTTTCAGAAGTCTCTTGAAAGGACGGAACCGTTTTGTATTCATTTCGTCTATGGACAGACACGTCTTCACACTCTTGGGGGTTCTTCAGGTCACACCTCTTCTATATAGAGGATCGGTGGTTCTCGGTACTTCCAGAGACACCCTTCAATTCAAGTCTAACCGTCCAACTTAGGTGACCACACGGTCGAGTGTTTTCGACTAACAACTTACAAATCCTTAAAACACTCGACCAATAACCTACATCGGTAATGATTTTTATTTTAAATATTTATATATTAAACTTTAATATGATTTTTGTTTCTATGATGTTCCAGAGATTAGTGAAGAATTAATGATGTAAAATGAAAATAGATACGAGAACTCAACAAAGGTAGATAACTGTGATTTACCACCTTTATAATTATGACAAATCACTAACCACACGGTGACACGTAGAGAAAAAATAAGACACAAGTCACTACAGTATATCCATCGAACTTCTCCAGGTAGTACCTCGTAAATATGGTAAACAACAAAAAGTCAGTGATTCAGTACAGATTGAGAAACACTGGGGTACCTGACGTCGTGCGGTCCGGAGGGACAGATAGTGGTTGAGGGCCACGGACGAGTTTGAGTACAGGTATCTCAACCACTATGGTAGGTTGGTAGAGTAGGACAGTAGGGGAAGAGGAGGACGGAAGTTAGACGGGGTCGTAGTCCCAGAAAAGTTTACTCATTCAAGAAGTGTAGTCACCGGTTTCACAAACTTAAAGTCGAAGTCGTAGTCAGGAAGGTTAATTATAAATCCTGACCAAAGGAAATCATAACCGATTAAAATAAAGGAACGTCAGGTTCCCGGAGAGTTCTCAGAAGAGGTTGTGGTGTCAAACTTTCGTAGTCAAGAAATCGTGAGTCGAAAGAAACACCAGGTTGAAAGTGTAGACATGTACTGATGACCTTTTTGGTATCGAACCTGATATGTCTGGAAACAGTCGTTTCACTACAGAGACGAAAAATTATGTAACAGATCCAAACAGTACCCGAAGGGACCATCGAGTCGACCATTTCTTAGACGGACGTCACGTCCTCTGGGGTCAAACTAAGGACCCAACCCTTCTAAGGAACCTCTTCTCTATCTAATTGGTGAGGTCATAAGACTGGACCTCTTAAGGTACCTGTCTCCTCGGACCGTCTGATGTGAGGTCCCCAACGTTTCTCAGTCTGTACTGACTCACTAAAAGTCAAAGTGAAAGATCCAAACAGTATCTAAAAGAAGGTTCTTCGTTTACAGAAAATTAAAGTATCGACGTCAGTAACAGACGTCACGAAAACCTCGGGTTCTTTTATTTTAGACAGAGATAAAGGTGAAAGGGGGGTAGATAAACGGAACTTCACTACCCTGGTCTACGGTACTAGAATCAAAAAACTTACAACACAAAATTCAGTCGCAAAAGTGGAGGAGAAAGTGAGAGTAGTTCTACGAGAAACCAAAGAGAGGTGAAAGACGGTAATCCCACCATATAGACTCCAACAACTACAAAGAGAGTCGTTAGAACTAAGGTCGAACACTAAATAGGTCGGGTCATAAACGTACTAACACCCCGGGATTTATCCTTTGGAACTTTTTCTTCCCGATCGAAACGCCAAATCTCGATTCTACCGGGGACCGTCTGCTCTACTCCCGCACCGGATTCAACAAATAATTTTGAAAACTAACCGAGAGAACTAAAGACACGCACCTGTCGCACACTAGTGGTATCTGAGGACAATGTTACTTCGCATACTACTGAACTGGAAATTGCACTAACCACGTTGATACCATATAATTCTAAACTGGAAATTGCACTAACCACGTTGATACCGTATAATGTTAAACTGGAAATTGCACTAACCAGGTTGGGAGAGTTTTGAGGGAACGAACGGATATATTTGGTTCTCAAACACCGTTATTTCGCCTTGACGAATCTGCCTCGGGGACAACGCCCACTAACAGAGAGACCGACTCCCCGACCCAACCGCTGTCGTCCGAGTGGCGAGGAGTCCTGGGGAGCCGAAACGACTCCCTCCATGGTGACGGAGAGAGAAAGACGTCTCGCGGGGTACGTGTATTACATGAGACGTATCTTCAATTTATTCGTCCCACCGTTATATGTCGGAGTCACATGAGAAAAGGTTTAAAACTTGGTCAGACAACAAGGTACAGGGTAAGATTGACAAAGAAGAACTGGACGTATGTCCTCCGTCCATTGTACCAGACTATAAGGGTAGAGAAATTCTTAAAAGGTGTCAAACAACAGTAGGTGTGTCAGTTTTCAAAATCGTATCAGTTGCTTCGTCTTTATCTAAAAAAAAAATTTAAGAGAACGAAAAAGATACTAGGGTGGTCTACTAGAGACCAAAGAGACGGAAAAGATGTAAGTCGAACATGTAGTTCTCCAAGAACTAAGTACATGATGACTTCAGATCGAACTTCCTAAAACTCGTAATGGAACGATCGTACACTTTACTGACGTTAACGTACCATCAAATATGTATCTTTAGTCGTTTACGATGGTTACTCGGAGGTGAGAGGGGTTTTTTACAACGATTTGTAAATACTCCTGTGGTGGCTAAATAAGGGACCCTTTCCCCGTTCCAAGTCTCGGTTACAGTTTTCGTTTTTTGTTATTAATTTTGATGACAACGGACACCAACGACAGGAGGAATAAACCCCTTTGATTGTGAGTCCCCATGATTCCTTACCCCGAAGCACAGAATGTTTATTTTTACAAACCATACCCACAAGAAATCAATCTTTCTTTTCTTTTTTCGACTACTCTTACATCAATACTTCCTCTTTAATCTGTGTTATATTTGAGTTAAACTTTTTTTAAAATCTCCAATCTCTCAGAGTAATTTATTGATATTTGCCCTAACAAAAAATAAAATCTGGACTAATTTGAACCCTAAAGAAACCTTCCTTACTACGATGTCGACTTTGAGGTCATGAAACCGGTGGAGTACGCTTTTCAACTGAGTAACCTTTTCTGAGACTACGACCCTCCCTAACCCCCGTCCTCCTCTTCCCCTGCCGTTTCCTACTCTACCGACCTACCGTAGTGACTGAACTACCTGCACTCAGACTCACTTGAGGTCCTCAACCACTACCTGTCCCTCCGGACCGCACGACGCTAAGTACCCCAGCGTTTCTCAGCCTGTGCTGACTCGTTGACTTGACTTGACTTTGAACCTCCACTACGCACTCCAAATTATATGCTCACGTACACATCAGTACAGGATGAGAAACGGTGGGTACTTGACATACATCGGAGAGGTCCGAGAAGACAGACACCTCAAAAAGTCCGTTCTTATGACCTCTCCCACCGGTAAAGGAGGAAGTCCCCCACAAGGGTTGGGTCCCTGGCTTGGGTTCGGAGAACGGAGAAGTCCTAACCGTCCGTCCAAGAAATGGTGATCGCGGTGGACCCTTCAGGTCCACCACATTACACACACATGTTTTAAATGAGAACGGTGTAAGACGGTGACAGGACGATGACGGGACGACAGGGGCAGATACCTTTCGTTGTTCTACAAACACATGTAAAACCGTACGAAACGGAGGTCAATATAAACCTTTTCCGAGACCTTGTACAGACTTCTTCGACTCACAATAAATATCGTCTATTTCGATTACCACGATGTTACACCACTACCACCCTGCTGCCAATCTCGATAACAGTCGTGGTCTTAAAACCGGCACGAACATATTTTCCCACAAACATCCCCAAATTAAACTGGAAACTTTAGATTAAGAATCGTTGGGTCCGTTATACCATTTCTTGTACTTTTTAATTCCTTTGGAAGTTAAATTTAATAAATACACTCTTAATCGATCGGAGTTATGGACCCTGTAAAAAGGATCGTACTAAAAGGACGAACAAATTTTCAAAAGGTACGTTTAATTAATTAATGTTTCGTTATATACGAATAACATCATTAAGGTTACTGTGTGTGATACTTATAGAATCTTTGAATGTTGGGTCCTGAGTCTCCAGTCTGGGGTATTCAATTTATCAAAGTCATCATAAGGTTTTAAAAAGATAAGTAATCATGAATTGTGTGTATTCTTACCTTCAAGTTACTCTAGTATAATGAGACGTTTGACGAAAAAACAAAAAAGAAAAATTTTATAACACTATATAATAGTATGTGTACCTACTAATATCTTTACCTATACTTGTAAAATTACTTAATATTAATTTGTATGTCTTCACGTCGGAGATGAGTTCAATTTTTTATGTTTTAACAGACGTGGAATCTACGACAGACACAGGGAAGTACTAGTGTTCCTGAAGAGTCAGAAGGTATCCTTTGATACTGGAACTAAAAACACTGTTAGTAACGGGACGAAAAGAAGTATGGACGTAGTGTATAGACACATAGGACTTTATCATAAAACAAATTAAAACTGAGAAAACTTGAAAAATACTTTTTTTAGTATGACTTACGTAAAAAGTTCTGAAGAAAGAAAGTAAGTTATTACAATTACTCTAAGGAAGCACAACAAGTACATCGATATCAAGTAAATAAAAGTAACTACATATTATAAAGTAGTGGACCTATACTCAGCCAAACAAACAGGTAACTGGACAACTACCTGTAAACACAAAAATTATAATATTTATTACGATTCATTAAATAAATGTAGAGAACCATATTGACATATTTTCGAAAGGATACTATACATGGATCCTCTCCCTAACAACTTAACATCCTAAACGTGAACAAATAAAGATGATCTTTTAGATTCAACAAAAGGTTCTATCAAAATGGTCAATGAGAAACTGGTCGTTATCTGCTCTCCAGGATAAAGAAGTATAGAAACAGTTGTGAACCATGACAGTCTGAATTTTGGAAAACGGACATACACCTTAGAGTAGGACCATAAGTAAACGTAAATGGACTAAGTATCATTACGAAAAAGGTGTATTAATTACTGTTAAAACTAACAGAAAAAGATTTCATAGATAGGTTCAGTAAACAAGTAAAAAGAAAACTCAACAAACATAAAATAAATTACTAAGAAATCATAAGAAATCCGAAGGGACCACCGAGTCTCCAATTTCGCAGACGGACGTTACGTCCTCTGTACCCAATTGCTAGGGACCCAGCTCTTCTAGGGGACCTCTTCCTTTACCGTTGGGTGAGGATGTACATCAAAAATTAGTTTAGATTCTACGGTGACCCCGAAGGGACCACCGAGTCTCCAATTTCGCAGACGGAGGTTACGCCCTCTGGACCCAAGCTATGGACCCAGTCCTTCTAAGGGACCTCTCCCTTTCCCGTTGGGTGGACTAATTTTGACGTGACGATAAAACAATGTAATTTTTTCTCTTGTAATAGTTAATTTAATATTGGATGGTGACTGACACTATACATGGATTAAAGACACCACCGTTTCACACCTTTCACAAAGTTTTTGTTTTTGCACCATAAGGTTCATGTTCTATCAACCATCTGTATACACGGCGTCTGTCGAAGAGGGTTAATACCCCGACCTAAAAGGGAAAGAAAGATTAAGGAAACTGATTGGCTTCATCATTCAAAATTATTCAGTTTGTAGATGAAAATTTTTCAATAGTAAAATAAGTTTTATCCTGTAAATACGTCTTTACACGTATTTCGGGATATACGTAATATAAAATAAAAAAGGTTCATACTGTACATATCAAGAATAAGACATTGTATTTCCAAAGTTTATAAGGTTTGATTTTAATGTAGTCATTACTACATCTATGTTGAGATTTTGACTCATATATGTCTTTGTTTAATTAGAACATAAAGTTTATTTGTAGCGTTGAAGTCTCTTTTTATTTACTTAGGTCCATTAAACCCCGTGTCATGAGATGGGAATTAGGAGTTAGATAGGACTTATAAGTAATCTTCCTGACTAGGACTTCTACTTCGAGGTTATGAAACCGGCGGACTACACTTCTCGACTGAGGAATCTTTTCTGGGGCTACGACCCTTTCTAACTTTCGTCCTCCTATTTCCCTACTGTCTACCAACCTACCACAGTGACTGAGTCACCTGAACTCAAACTCGTTCGAGGCCCTCTACGACTTCCTGTCCCTCCGGATCTCACGACGTCAGGTGTCCCAGCGTTTCTCAGTCTGTGCTGACTCACTGACTTGTTGAAATGGGAGTCTCATTTTTATTTTTTCTTTACGGTTGTCTAGAATTTGAGATATTGACCAATCTTTTCAGTCCCACCAACAAAAAACAAAAACAAAACAAAAAAATCAAAAAATGAGATTATTTGTGTATGGAAATTTTGTGGGTCCCCTAATTCTATATAAAGTGTCGGTATGTTAAATAGGGAAATTGCGTAATTTAGGTCACCACAAATCACTTCAGTGTCTCAACATGTTCACATGTAAAATTGTTTATCTTTCTTTATGAGTACATTGGTGGTTAGTTCCAATCCTCATTTTCCGACCCCTTCGGGAGACCTTGAGAGAAAAGAAAAAAAGAAAAATAACTTCGTATCAACTAAACGTCACACACAATGAGAGACTACATGTCGCTTCGCTGATCAATGTGTATGTACATGTAAGAAAAGACACAAGAAAAGGTAATACCAAATAGAGTCCTATAACTTCTATCAAAGGACACGATATGCCATCCTGGAATAACAAATAGGTAGGATATATGTATCAGTAAACGTGGACGATTGGGGTTTGAGAGTTGTGAACGGACGCGGGGAGGGGGCGGGGGCGGAGCCGTCGGGGTCCAGACAAGACAAAGACAAAGTGCCTAAGTAAACACAGCACAAAATCTAGATGAAAAAAGAGGTATAAAAAAACATAGAATGAATTCTTTTGGATACTTTGTCACTTTTATAAAAGACTTTCACTATGTCAAAATGAAGAAAGTAAAGTAGGAATTAGACGGATCTCAAGTAACATCCACATCATACTTCATTCCCAGGTTCTCACATAATAACTAATACCGGATAAAGGAATACTCACTGAAACTAAACCCCAAGATATGAAAGGGTGACCCGAAGAGAGTATCGAGTCAACCATTTCTTAGGCGGACGTCACGTCCTCTGGGCCCAAGTTAAGGACCCAACCCTTCTAGGGGACCTCTTCCTTTACCGTTAGGTGAGGTCATAAGAACGGATCTCTTAGGGTACCTGTCTCCTCGGACCGTCAGGTACCCCAGCGTTCTCAGCCTGTGCTGAGTCTTTGATTTGATGATGATGAAAGGGTAATAGACAGTTGAAAACACAGTTATGACATAGTCTAAAGGACATCGAATCGGAACCAATCTTATTCAGGGAGAAGTGACAAAAAGAAGTTCCCATAAAACTAATAAGAACTAGGAAACGTGAGTAAATAGTGTGTGTGTGTTTAATGGAGGGTTTGTTTTTTAACGATTTTGAAATAGTGTAGCTTAGATACTTACTTCAACTCTTCTTTACTGTAGTAATATTATAACTCAGAATGTTAAGTAACAACACTATACATAGAGGTAAAACCCCTCTATGATTAAAGGGAACTATCACAAAATACTAAAACTCCTACAACAGATGTAAAAAATATTCTGAAAGAGGACTTATGAAAAATACTATAATTATAAATTTCGTTATAAACATAAAAAACACAAAACAACAACTATGTATTTTTATATTAAGTCCCAACAAATAACGGGAACATAAGTCATTATAACCTAATTAAGTCCAAATAATTAAGATCAATAAATACAATTTTTAAACAAGACACATACGTTAGTATTGTAAACACTTATTGTAGTTGTGACAAAGAGAACTAAAAAACGAAAGGCATTACCTATCGATCCTAAAGGTCACATTGTCTAAATCGTTATACATCTTATTCTGTCAAAACAGAATAAGGGTCAGGGGTTTTGTCAAAAGATGTTATTCTTACCACAAACGATAACAAGACTCCGAACCCAAAAACCCCCAAAAAACTCAACATGAGACATTCTAATTACTTAAAGGAACCCAAGTTTCGGTTCAAAATACTTATTGATCAACCCACTAGAAACCGTTCATTAAAATGGAGAGACACAAAAGAGTACTCTTTTTCTATCTACAGGATGAGATCTAAGAATCTATGTATCTCTGACCCTGTTCCTAATTCACGTTTACGAAATAATTCCTTCACATTAGGGTCCCATCGTTCTTACTCACGTTTCCTTTCACTCCGGTCCGTCACACTCTTCGTCGTGTTCCGTTACAGAGGGAGGGGACTGGTGACTGAGTACTGTTCGATGTTTCTGTACTCGTCACCGAATCGACCACTCAGAGAGTCGGTACGTTCTACGGAGGTCTATCCGACTCCCTGTCGGACCCAGAGTCTTGTCAGTCGTCCATCCTTCCTCCTCTTCCTAAGATAGGAGGTCAAGGGACAAAAGGGGACGTCGTCCCTACAGCGGTAAACGGGGTGACCTTTAATTCAAAGGGAGGAGGAGACAGCGTAGTAGTCCGAAAAACCGTCGATACCCGTTGGTCCAGTCTATGAAACACCTTACCGTAAAGGAGACTCGGACCTCCAACACCCCCTTTCGACATCCGAGGTCCATTCACAAACCGGTCGGAGCCCGTAGTTCTGGTGTCCCCGGAATCTTTCAGGAAACCGACTCCACCACTCACTTCGTCTCGTTTACCGACTCTCAGGTCCTCTACACTCCGACTCTGAAACTCCTGTACGTGTTCTCTCCAAATAAATATCCCGATCATGATCATGGATGTAATATCCCAACAATGTACCTAATTTATGTAATGATCAAAAATCCACGAATCTTCTCACGAACGATGTCATGCTCGAGAGTTTATGATAATCGATTTTACGTTGAATTACATAGTTGGAAAAGACATATCCGTTATTAGGAACACTTTACGAATCTCTTCAGAAATGAGTCGATAATGTCTTTATCGTAGGTGGACCTAAAATAAGATCTCATACTTTACTCCAGTCTAACGAAGCATAAAAAGGTTTACTGAACTGTGGTCAGTTTTGTGGTACATAATTTATAAGGTATAAAACGGGAAATGAAACTTGAAACTATATATTATGTAATTTATAAGTATAAATAAACGACTAAATGATTAAAAATAAAGTAAAGTAACTATATAAATATTTAACATGACAAATTCATAATAGTAGAATACTATTATTACAACATACTGTACAAAGGTAAAGAACAAGAAAATTCCTAAAAGGACCAATAAGAGTGTACAAATATTAAAATCCATTTAAATTCTTAGTAAAAAAGTTTGAGGAAGATTTTTGAGTTCTACCCTAAAACTGCCTTTTTTGTGACTTAAATATCAAATTCAATCCTTTTTAAATACTATCACTTTAAAGGAAAATTTTTTGTTCTATAGAGAAAGGTAAATAAGTTCTAAATTACATGAATATCTTAAAACTTAAAATATTAAAGGTTGTTCAAGGTTTGTAAAGAACAATGTATTAAGGATCTATTAAATAATAAAAGATACCAACACTTACCCTACAAAAGAATGTATAAAATGAACTAATAGTGAACATATAGTCTTTAGAGAACGAAATAAAAATTATAAAATCATCGAAATAATTCCATTTAAAATGTCATACCATCTTAAGTGAGTAATGGTCACACGTAAAACTACTTAAAATCATTACAACGACTCACCACCTTTTTAGTGGTATTTAATTAAAATCATACAAAAGAAAGGAGGAGACTCTAGAAAGTAAGGATGTATGTTGATTAGGGTCAAGAGTAGGGGTCGGAGTCCACTTGTGATTAGATGAAAGACTTGTTAAGTATATTCATTTGGTATATTTATTTGTAAGAGTTCACAGACAGAAAGTAAATCGCAGAATTAAGAAAAACTCTAAACAGACATTAAATCGGATACAATCATCAAACACAGAACACACCACACACAAATCAACGAGTCAACACAGGTTGTGAACCGTTAGGGTACCTGACGTCGGACGGTCCGAGGAGATAGGTACCCTTAAGAGGTCCGTTCTTATGACCTCACCTAACGGTAAGGGAAGAGGTACCCTAGAAGGGTTAGGTCCCTAGCTTGTGTCCAGAGGGTGTTACGTCCGTCTAAAAAACGACAGACTCGGTGATCCCTTCGAGTTCTTATGACCTTACCCATCGGATAGGGAAGAGGTCCCCTAGAAGGGTCGAGTCCTTAGTTTGGTCCTAGAGGACGTAACGTCCGTCTAAGAAATAGTCGACTCGATGGTCCCTTAGGGTCAAACAAAGAACAATGAAGGTTTATTGCAAGGTGATATACAAACATAGTCAAGTCAAGTCAATGAGTCAGTACAGGCTGAGAAATGTTGGGGTACCTGTCGTCGTGTGGTCCGGAGGGACAGGTAGTGGTTGACGACCTCAGATGGGTTTGGGTACAGGTAGTTCAGCCACTACGGTAGGTTGGTAGAGTAGGAAACAACAGGGGAAGAGGAGGACGGGAGTTAGAAAGGGTCGTAGTCCCTTAAAAGTTTACTCAGTCGAGAAGCGTAGTCCACCGGTTTCATAGTCTCAAAGTCGAAGTTGTAGTCAGGAAGGTTTCTTGTGGGTCCTGACTAGACGAAGTCCTACCTGACCAACCTAGAGGAACGTCAGGTTCCCCGAGAGTT
This sequence comes from Capra ibex, assembly GCA_006410555.1. Classification (NCBI taxonomy): domain Eukaryota; kingdom Metazoa; phylum Chordata; class Mammalia; order Artiodactyla; family Bovidae; genus Capra; species Capra ibex. The sequence continues at coordinate 27,027,578 of SJYO01033645.1, read as the reverse complement.
CTCAGAAGAGGTTGTGATGTCAAGTTTTCGTAGTTAAGAGGACGTGAGTCGAAAGAAGTGTCAGGTTAAGAGTGTAGGTATGTACTGGTGACCTTTTTAGTATCGGAACTGATCTGCCTGGAAACACCTGTTTCATTGTAGAGACGAAAGTTTATACGATAAATCGAACCAGTATTGAAAGGAAGATTCTTCATTCGCAGAGAATTAAAGTACCGACGTTAGTGGTAGACGTCACTAAAACCTCGGGTATTTTTATTTCAGTCGGTGACAAAGGTGACAAAGGGGTAGATAAACGGTACTTCACTACCCTGGTCTACGGTACTAGAAGCAAAAGACTTACAACTCGAAATTCGGTTGAAAAAGTGAGAGGTGAAAGTGAAAGTAGTTCTCCGAGAAATCAAGAAGAAGTGAAAGACGGTATTTCTACCACAGTAGACGTATAGACTCCAATAACTATAAAGAGGGTCGTTAGAACTAAGGTCGAACATGAAGGAGGTCGAGTCGTAAAGAGTACTACATGAGACGTATATGCAATTTATTCGTCCCACTGTTATATGTCGGAACTGTATGAGGAAAAGGATAAACCTTGGTCAGACAAGGTACAGGTCAAGATTGACAACGAAGGACTGGACGCATGTCCAAAGAGTTATCCGTCCAGTCCACCAGACTATCAGGGTAGAGAAAGTCTTAAAAGGTGTCAAATAATACTAGGTGTGTCAGTTTCCGAAACCGTATCAGTCATTTCGTCTTTATCTACAAAAAGACCTTGAGAGAACGAAAAAGGTACTAGGTCGCCTACAACCGTTAAACTAGAGACCAAGGAGACGGAAAAGATTTTGGTCGAACTTGTAGATCTTCAAGAACCAAGTGTATAACGACTTCGGACCGAACCTCTTAAAACCCGTAATGAATTCATCGCACACTCTACTCACGTCAACACACCATCAAAACCCTAACGGAAAGAAACCCTAACTTTACTTTTCACTGGAAGAGGTCAGGACACCGGTGACGACTCAAAAGGTTTAAACGACTGTATAACTCACGTCGTGAAAGTGTCGTAGTAGAAAGTCCTAAACTTCATCGAGTTGACCTTAAGGTAGTGGAGGTGATCGAAACAAATATCACTACGAAGGATTCCGGATGAACTGAAGAGTAAGGTCCTGCAGACCGAGATCCACTCAAACTCACTAGTGTGGTAACACTAATAGACCCAGCACGTCTAGAAAAAACATGTCAAGACACAAAAGAACGGTGGAGAAGAATTATAGTAGACGAAGACAATCCAGGGATAGTAAAGACAGGAAATAACTCGGGTAGAAACGTACTTTACAAGGGAACCATAGAGATTAAAAGAACTTCTCTAGAGATCAGAAAGGGTAAGATAACAAAAGGAGATAAGGAAACGTAACTAGAGACTCCTTCCGAAAGAATAGAGAGGAACGATAAGAAACCTTGAGACGTAAGTTTACCCACATAGAAAGGAAAAGAGGAAACGAAAAACGGAGAGAAGAAAAGTGTCGATAAATTAAATTCCCTGATCTAGACTATCTGTCTCACGGACCACTTGACAAACATAGTGTGGAACGGATAAGAAAGTGGTTATTACCTGTAAATCTAACAAAAGTCAATACCTGATAATTCTTGTTACGATAATACTTGCAAAGTACTTCAGAAACACCCCTGTATACAGAATATAGAGAACCCATCTATACATTCTTACCTTACTAACCCAATATACAATTAAAATATAAATTGAAAAACTCTTTAACGGGTCGACAAAAGGTCTGACTGATATGATAAAATGTAGGGGTGGTCGTTACACACTTCTAAGAGATAACTGAAATTATATAAATAAAACATACACTGATAGAATAACTTATTAGAAAAAAATCACCAGAAAGACAACTACGAATATAATTATACATGAGTGTTAAAGTTCACTATCGTAAGGTTTAGTTTGATGGACTTCATAACCAAATACATTAATTCTCTTTACATTTATTTTCTTTTTTCACAACCAAATACATTAATCCTTCCTGTTTACTTTACGACTAGTATATGTTGATCTTAAGTCAAATTTTCTATTAATCCTCGAAAGAAAGAGAGTCGATACGAAGAATTATGAATAATGAGAATTTGTGTAACTGTCTACAACTATCTTTGAGTTACTACTATGTGAAAAAGAGGAAACTACAGAAATACATTACTTAATACAACTAGTCACGTCAAGTCAAGTCAGTGAGTCAGTACAGACTGAGAAACCCTGGGGTACCTGACCTCGTACGGTCCGGAGGGACAGGTAGTGGTCGAGGGTCTCAAATGAGTTTGAGTACAGGTAACTCAGTCACTGAGGTAGGTTGACAGAGTAGTAGACAACAGGGGAAGAGGAGAGCGAAAGTTAGAAAGGGTCGTAGTCCCAGAAAAGTTTACTCAGTCAAGAAACGTAGTCCACCGGTTTCATAACCTCAAAGTCGAAGTCGTAGTCAGGAAGGTTACTTATAAGCCCTGACTAAAGGAAATCTTACCTGACCAAACTAGAGGAACGTCAGGTTCCCTCAGAGTTCTCAGAAGAGGTTGTGGTGTCAAGTTTTCGTAGTCAAGTAGTCAGGACGACGACGACGACGATTCAGCGAAGTCAACACAGGCTGAGACACACTGGGGTATCTACCGTCGGGTGGTCCGAGGCGGCAGGAACCCTAAGAGGTCCGTTCTTGTGACCTCACCCAACGGTAAAGGAAGAGGTTACGTACTTTCACTTTTCACTTTCACTTCAACGAGTCAGCACAGGTTGAGAATCGGTGGGGTACCTGCCGTCGGATGGTCCGAGGAGACAGGTACCCTAAACGTGATCCGAAAGAAATATCAGGTTGAGAGTGTAGGTATGTGTTGAGGACCTTTTTACTATCGAAACTGATCTGCCTGGAAACAACCGTTTCATGACAGAAACGAAAAGTTATTCGACAGATCCACCCAGTATTGAAAAGAAGGTTCCTCGTTCACAGAAAATTGAAGTACCGACGTCAGTGGTAAACGTCACTAAAACCTCGGGGGGTTTTATTTCAGACAGTGACAAAGGTGACAAAGGGGTAGATAAACGATACTTCACTACCCTGGTCTACGGTACTAGAATCATACAACTAGTCAGAAGGTAGCATGGTAAAACTTAAAGATTTTACTTAGGATCAACCATTATACCCAAAATGACATGTAAAATAGGTGATCATGAAACAAATCGTAAAAAGAAAGATTTATTTACCTACTCGAACTAGTAGAAGTAAAACATAATGGACATTGGATAAACCAACAATTTTACAAACGATCACCCTTAAGGGACCACCGGGTCATCAATCCTGAGACAAGATGGTACCGTCCCCCGAGGGATTTCAATGTCTTGATTCTAGGGTGTACTGTATTCCGTGTCGGTTTTTGTTTGTGTGTTTGTTTTTGATTGGTTTTTCACGACCATTTTACTTAACCTCTCAAAAGATATAAAAATACAGAGACCCTCATTAAATTTATCTGTTTATTATTAAATAGAATATCGAATCTACTTCGACTCAAGATTTGGGTAAACCAAAATTACGGTAAAAAAATTTCTTTTTAATAAATAAATAAACCGATATGGCCTAGAATCGACACCGTGTACCTTAGAAGTCAGAAACAACACCGTACGTCTCAGAAATCGACGTTTGAGAATCAATGTCGTACGCTTGCGAAGATACCCTAGATCAAGGGACTATTCCCTAGCTCGTTTCCGGGAGTCGTAACCCTCGAACCTCAGAATCGGGGACCTGGTGGTCTCTTTAGGGAAATTACAGTAAAAGTTACCATCTAAAAAAAACCAGTAAAAAGTTGTAAATATAAACCAGATAAGTTTGAAAGATAAAGGAAAGTCTAATTATAACTGTTAAAATTAAAACAATCTTTTAATAGTTAAAAAACATCTAAAAGTTTAAACACGGATACCTAAAACGTACTCTATAAGAGAATTGAGAAAACAGAAACCAATCTTTAGTCAATATGGTTAAATGTTAAGGTAGATTTTGTCCTTTCAAAGACAAAGGAAGACAGAAGAAGGTGAGAACTACAATAGTCTACAATGTAGTGGTTCGACTACACATGTTGAAAATAGTGTCATTAAAAGTGAAGAGACTAATATTTACTTACACTCATAGAAAGGTACTCAAATAGTCAAATACTAAGAGACAGTGACGGCTTGCATACAAGGATTGGAATTGGAGAACTTTTCAATAAACACTGAAGGTCGCGACCAGTTCTACCCACTTCAGGTGATGTCGGATACAAAGGGTGTCTAATATTGATTATTGAACCTTATTTTTAACAAAAATTTGATGAAATTCAGACCCTTTTTAAAAAAAATTCATTATAAGTTTAACCCCTTCCTTCAGTCTAGAACTTCTTTTTAGCTATACCCTTACTTAAGGACCAAAACGAAGGAAAAAAGATAGGGTTCGAAATTGGGTGTCCTCCGAAGTCAATATCTTGACTTTGTCCATACCTTTCAGTTAGAGTCTCTTTTTGAAGACCGTTCTTCTGGTCCTTCCATTGGAGACGAGAAATACCAACTTCACTCAAAGAATATCCGTCGTATATTAACCCGGAGTGAAAAAAAGATTGGATAGACTGTTAAAAACGAAAATTAATCTCGTTAATCTGGTAAATGTGCGTTATACTAATGACTATAACAAGACAAAGGATGAGGGGCGGAGGGGACGGTAAACAGGATAAAAAGAAACTAGGAAGATAGGAGAGAAAGATGAAGAAAATCTACTTAACTTATGTAAAACACTAAGATAAAATAGTGTTTTCAATACTTATCTAACAATTAAAATCGAGAAAAATAAGAAAATCTTCGATGAGATCCCAAACATTATGTGTAGCAACTGAATAGTGTAAGATGGAAGTTCACTATAATACGGTGAAGTATACATCATATTCTTGAGAAGTTATCAAACGAAAGTAGAGAAAGGAGTATTTGAAACACGATAACAATACAACGACACCAACAACAAGTCAAAGCTTCAGTACAGACTGACAAACGTTGGGGTACCTGACGTTGTGTGGTCCGAGGAGACAGGATGTCATAGAGGACCTCAAACGAGTTTGAGTACGGGTGACTCAGACACTATGGCAGATTGTTGGAGCAGGAGACAGCAGGGGCAAAGGAGTACGGGAGTTGGAAAGTGTCGTAGTCTTTGAAAAGGTTACTCAGTCGAAAAACGTAGTCCACCTGTTTCATAACCTCGAAGTCGAAGTCGTAGTTAGGAAGGTTACTTATAAGTCCCAACTAAAGGAAATCCTAACTGACCAAACTAGAGGAACGTCAGGTTCCCTGAGAGTTCTTAGAACAGGTTATAGTGTCAAGTTTTCGTAGTCATGTAGTCGTCAGTCGGAAGAGATACCAGGTTGAGAGTGTAGGTATGTATTGATAACCTTTTTTTATATCGAAACTGATATACCTAGAAACAGCCGTTTCACTACAGAAACGAAAAATAATGTGACACATCCAACAAGTATCGAAAGGAAGGCCCTCGTTCGTAGAAAATTAAAGGACCGACGTCAAATGACAGGGGTCACTAAGACCTCAGGTTCTTTTACTTTATATAGTGGTTTTATATATTTGTGAAGGTGAAAAAGGAGAAAACAAACGGTACTTCACTACCCTGTTGATAACAATGTTTAAAAGGAAAATGTATACAATATTTTGGGTGTAAGTCGGTAATAACGGAAACAAATTACCCAGTAATCGAAATAATCTTAAATATATTTTCTTTCTTTAGAATATATAAATGGATACATCAATGGCAAACGTCACAAGAAAGAAACACGTCTAGGTAAAAACTTTAGTATAAAGAAAAACGAAGACGGACTCCCTAAAGAAAATGAGAAAGAATATCCCATCCAGACGACCACCATTAAAAAGAAAGAAAGGAAAAAAGGGGGATTAAAAAGAAAGAAAAGGAAACTCATAAACTTATTTAGATAAAGTAGAAAAGAAAACTTTCTAGAAATACGACTCATATCTTAAGATCCGACTATAAATAAAAGAAAGTCCTACAATTTCTAAAACAGACTACAGAAGGGTAGACGTAACAAAGACCCTTCAATAAGAACAAGGGGGTATACAATATATAACGAAAAATACCCAAATAAATCCATATTAACTATTTAATCTTCCATAAATATCATATGGAACACTACTAAACGATACGTACATGTAACATTTCTCTAAGGGTGGTAGAGTAATTAATTATGTGGGTACTACCCTGAAGGGACCTCCAGGTCACCAATTCTGAGACGTAAAGGTGACGTCCCCCGTGTCCAAACTGGGGACCAACCCTTTAAGAACGTACTGCGTCATACTGTTTTTTTTTTTTTTTTTTCTGTTTGGAGTTTTTTGCGGGTTAACCTTTTTTTTGTGGGTGTAAGTGATGGAGTATATAATAGAAAAAAAAAAAAAAAACGGTTCTTGTAAATTTAAGATGAAAAAATCTTTTAAAGTTAATATTTTATGTCACAATAGTTGACATCAGTGGTACAAAATGTAATCTAGGATTCTGAAATAAGTAAAATATGGACTTATAAATATAGTAAAATGGTTGGAGAGGGATAAAGGGGGTGGAAGTCGAGACCGTTAGTGAAAAGATGAGAGACAGAGATAGTGAACCTGAACAAAAAATTCTATTGTGTATAAATTCACTATCGTACGTTATAAACAGAAAGAGACTGAACAAAGTGAATCGAATTACGAGAGTTCAGGATAGAAACAATAACGCTTATCGTCCTAAAGGAAGAAAGATTACCAACTTATTATAAGGTAACACATACAAGTACATGCACACAGATAGATTGAAGAGATAAGTAAGTCGGAACTACCTTTGAATCCAACAAAGACACAGAACGATAACACTTATTACGTTGTACTTGTACCCTCATGTTCATAGAGAGACTATGACACAAAGGTAAAGGAAACCTATGTATGGGTCCTCACTTTAACGCCCTAGTATGCCATCAAGATAAAAATTAAAAACTCCTTTGAGACATGAGAAAGGGTATCACCGATATGGTTAAATGTAAGGGTAGTTATCACGTGTTCCCAGAGGAAAGAGGAGTAAAAAACAGTTGTGATTAGAGATCCGAAAAACTATCATTGATAGGATTGTCCATACTCCACTATAGTACCAAAACTAAAGTAAAGGGACTACTAATCATTACAACTTGTGGAAAAGTACATGGAGAACCAGTAAACATACAAAAGAACTCTTTTTTTTACAGATAAGTCAAAAATTAACGAAACAAAAAACGATAACTTAAAATACTTTAGAAATATACAAAATCTATAATAGGGGAATGGTCTATATGCTAAACTTTTATAGAAGAGTAAGTCATCGAACGTAAAAGTAAAACAACTACCAAAAGAAACGACACACAAAAAATCAAACTATATTAAGGTAATCAATTAAAAAAGACGGAAACAGAACCACAGTTTAGGTTTTTTAGTAACGGTTGTGGTTACAGTTCCTCGAATGAGGGAAAGAAGATCCTCAAAATACCGAAGGACATAATGTAAGTTCAGGAATTAGACAAAACTCAATTAAAAACACATACCATAATTTGTCACCGGGTCAAAGTGAAAAAACGTCCACAGACAGATGAAAAAGGGTAGTAAATAATTTCTCTGATAGGAAGGGACATATCATAACCGAGTAAACAACATTTAATTAACTGGTGTATGCGTACCCCAAATAAAGACCTGAGGCATAACACAAGGTGGTTAGACGTACAGACAAAAATACGGTCACGGTATGACAAAACTACTGACATCGAAATATGAGACCAAACTTTGGTCTTCCACACTACGTTGTATAACAAAACAAAATCGAAAGAAATTTTTATACTGACGAAAATCCAAAAAATAGTAAACAAAACTTACTAAATACTACCCTTCACCATACAAAAAGAATTATAAAGAAAAAGAACACCAAACGACTCCAAGAACCTAGACACCCGAATATCTAAAATGGGTTAAAAATTTTAATACTATTAATAAAGAACTATATAAAAAAGACGAGGATGTAAAAGAGAGGAAGTCCCCGAGACTAATATTTGTATTAGTCCGGTGAACTTCAGAAGGGTATCGAGTGACTACGATACGAGTAGATTCTTTAAAAGAGAAAGAAAGATCAAAGAAAGAAACCTATTAAAGATAGGAAGGTAGAAGTCCAATTAATTGGAAAAAAAAGACGTTTTAGATTAAACGGAAATTAGGATAGGTCATATAAATAGTAGAGTGTGTAACATCAAAAGAGGAGATCTTAAAAAACAAACAAACAAAGAACAAGAAAATTTTTGTAGAATGTATGGAGATGAATTGACACACCTTATATTAGTATCATTGAAAATTACTGACTACTAACGATTAAAATTATTGACATAGTCAAGACTAAACCAAAATTACAAATATAAATAGAGTAATACCCAGTAGAAAACGGAAAGAAAGAAAACGTAGACCTTTAAAATTTTGAACCTAGTGTCTGTACCACCCAAAAAGGAACTGTCTACGACCTATGAAAACAAGAGTGGGAAACTAGACTCTGTGTCAATTCAATGAATTTTAGAAAGTCCTAAACAAAGATTCTAAATAATACGTTTCAATTTCGTCACGAATCACCTCCGGAATTGATAAGGGGTGACAATTGTGTTCTCAGAAGACACACAAGATGGAGTGTGAGACTCTTAGCATTCGAAAGAGTCGGACCGACCATCCTTGTCCGTGGTAACGATCGAGACACTCTCACGACCTGTAACAATGAAGATTTAGAAATCTACTAAGAAAGGGGTCGGAACCACGGAAAGGAGTGTGTGTACACGAATAATATGAGTCAACTTATCAGCTTCTCTGGAAGATGTTTGGGACCTTGAGAAAAACGTTACGAACCAGAGGAGCAAATGAGAACAGGACATTTACGATCATTGGGGTCAGAGGAGTCCGAGAGTCGATGTAGAGGAGTTCAGTTCCTAATAAAGGAAAAATTACTTAACTGGAGAATTAATAATAATTGACAGAAAGACATAGGTAGTGATATAGGAAACAAGATTAAGAATCACAATGATTACTTCACTGTAGAAAGATTCGTAAGGTGGGTTGCGGATACTTAATCCTCCAAAAGGTACAACCGACCGTCCTTTTACTTGATAAGGACCGAACCACGCTCGAAACCCCTAAAAGGGAGACGATAAAAACCAACTAATAAAGGGGTAGGAACCCATCAAAAGAGTGTTCGTACGAGACTAGCCATAAGTCGACTTCTGAGTTCTCCGAAACTACTAGAGACCTCGATAGAGAACCGACTAAAAAGAGAAGAGACCAAAAGACAGGACCCTCGAGATCGGTGAAGTCGGAGGGTAGAATGTCGAGAGAGAAAAGTTGTATTCCTTTGACGTTCTGAGACGGGGGGAAGAGAAAAGGACACAACACCGTCCCTTTAAGGGAGGTTCGTCATTCGACTCCGTTAACAACCCGAGTGGAAAACACAAGAGAGAGAGAGAATCCACAGTGACAGGTCTGACCGACTACTGGTTCTAGACTTCTGGTAACAAAGTATATCCCACAGTAAAACCCCAACAAAGTTTACTTTTCGCATAGGATAGAGACAATGAAGTACAACCGGTTTTCACCTTAAAGAGTATAAACCATTGAAATTCGTATAGACAGAATACCTAAGTCTGGCATGGATTCTAAAGTCAATAATGTAGCACAACATATACCCCGTGTGTCAAATGAGTACCATGTAATCAAAAGTTTACAGACTGTAACTATAGAAAATAATATTCGAGTAGGAGTCACCCGTAAAAGACAACTTTAGGAGACCTCGGTCAGTTGTGACTTCCGTATAGGAAGGTCCCATCAAAACATAAAGACAGACGGTCCTATACAATTTAAGAGTCGACAAGTCATAAGGGTGGATAATTTTTGGATGTCTTCTATTTGACTGTTTTATATATTTTATTAAGAAAAGTTGGTGACCTGTTGAAACTACAGGAGTCTAATGTACCTCTTTCAGTTAAAGTTCAGGTTTCGGTACATACAACGTCCGAAGGTAAAAACTTAACAGCTTCTCCGAAAAGGATAAATAGTTAGATCTAGGATTCTTTTCTGACTGTTTGAAAGAATACTAGGAGTACACGATTATCTATCAAAAAGGGGGAATCCTCCGTGACTCAAAACACATCTATAGAGTAAAGATTGAGGATCGTAATGTTTTCCGAAAAGACAGGAATGTTCTCATACCTTTAGGTTTAGGGTTCCAATGACTTTGATCGTAGTGAAAAGAAGGAGTTCCCGGAAGTGTCTCAGTGAAGAGTATATATGATAAGACTAAAAATCAAAGAAGAAGTAAAGATTCTACACCTCTAAAGAGAAATAAAGAATACCATAATTGATAATTTTATATACACTGATATATAATCAGATGATATATCAAAATATATCAATTATATATTGTTAATTTTCATATACACACACACACACACACAATCAGTGAATTCAACATAGGTTGAGAAACGTTGGGGTACCTGACATCAGACGGTCTGAGAAGACAGATGTATTAAGTGGTCCCTACTTATGACCTCACCCAACGGTAAAGGAAAAGGTACCCTTATATTGAGAAGGTCTATTGATGTACTGTAGAAAAACTAATGATCAATCACCGTTGAATCACTTCGAAGGTCGGAAGTTGTTAAACGTTAATTTTTTATTCATGGATTTATGTCTGTTCTGTTTCCTAAAAATTTTTCTGTAACAGTCATTGATTCCTTCACCACCAACTCTTTACCCTGGTCCCTTACTTTTTTCGTTCTCTTTTTTCTCACCCTAGGTCCGGTTTCCCCTATCCACTCCATTTTGATTATTAGTGGTAAGTGAGTGACTGTCACACATCCAGTGAAGTGTACACCACAGAGTGACAAACTCGGGTCCCTTGGTCTTACACTCTCCAGACTAAAATTGACTTAGACAATAAACATAATTTTACACGACGGAGGAAATTCACACATCTTGTGTGACCTAAGAACACTCTTTCTTCTTACTCCTATTCTAATAATATCGGGGAAACTTACTTGTAGAACTAGGACTAGAGTAATAAAACGTCACTTTCATATACGTATATGTCTGTATATACATACATATATATACACATGTATATGGACTCATTAATGTAAAATATATACTATTATTACTACTAAAATAGATATGAATATGGAGGTTTCGTTCTAAAAAACACCACTAAGTCCGATGCACAGATAGACTAAAACAGTTACCCTTAAACGACCTACAGGTCCGGATCTGTGAGACCGTGACGCAAGTCACTTTAAAAAGACGTTTTCCGATCCATCATTTATAAAAACGGAATGTTCGACATACAAGAGAAGAACGTTGATGAGTCGAGACGATAATATCGTACCTTCACCGATATTTGTTATACATTTATGTACTCACATCGGGGTAAAGTTAATGTAAAATAAATGTTTTTGTCGGTCACCCGGTCTTAATTAGACACCCAACATCAAACGACTGGGGACGAGAACTCAGATAAGGTACTACTTTACGGCATTAGTGTATGTAAATAGGTATTTGGTTCGGAAGGTGACATGAGTACTTGGGAAGTCCCCGACTCAGTCTATCTCAGACCTATCGTTGAGAACTTTAAGGTCGTTCTCAACTCTCCTTTACTCTACATGAGAAACCGTGTGTTGAGAAAAGAATAGTCTCTTTTCAATTTGTTACGACCACTACCGGTCCCTTAAAAGTGTTTCTATCAATATAATGAGGTAACTATGAAACTTAGTAGGAACAGAAGAGTCTCGGACTACCCCAACCATCTTAATAGTTACACTCCAACCCAAAAATCTACTAATGAACAATCTCTTCACACACTCAAAATTCCTTTCCAAAAAATTTTTAACAAAACACAATTAGAATTGGCAATCAAATCATTAAAATATTTTTATGTTTCACCGACCCGGTTTATCACTGAAAGGTCAGCACTGTTGAAGGGAAAACTTACGGTAACTAGAATCAAAGTAGCTCCCACATTGTCCGCCCCGACCTAAACTTAACCATACGTGACTTCCAGTCAAAAGTAAGGTTAGGGTATCTTTCCGTTACGGCTTCTTACGAGTTTGATGGCGTGTTAACGTGAATAGAGTGTGTGATCATTTCATTACGAGTTTTAAGAGGTTCGGTAGTCGTTATGCACTTGACACTTGAAGGTCTACAAGTTCGACCAAAATCTTTTCCGTCTCCTTGGTCTCTAGTTTAACGGTTGTAGGAGACCTAGTAGTTTTTTCGTTCTCTCAAGGTCTTTTTGTAGAGAAAGACGAAATAACTGATACGGTTTCGGAAACTGACACACCTAGTGTTAGTTGACACCTTTTAAAACTTTCTCTACCCTTATGGTCTGGTGGACTGGACGGAGAACTCTTTGGATATACGTCCAGTCCTTCGTTGTCAATCTTGACCTGTACCTTGTTGTCTGACCAAGGTTTATCCTTTTCCTCATGCAGTTCCGACATAGAACAGTGGGACGAATAAATTGAATATACGTCTTATGTAGTACTCTTTGAGACCCGACCTTCTTCGTGTTCGACCTAGTTCTAACGGCCCTCTTTATAGTTAGTGGAATCTATACGTCTACTGTGGTGGGAATACCGTCTTTCACTTCTCCTCGATTTTTCGGAGAACTACTTTCACTTTCACCTCTCACTTTTTCAACCGAATTTCGAGTTGTAAGTATTTTGATTCTAGTACCGTAGGCCAGGGTAGTGAAATACCCTCTATCTACCCCTTTGTCACCTTTGTCACAGTCTCAAATACAAAACCCCGAGGTTTTAGTGACATCTACCACTAACGTCGGTACTTTAATTTTCTGCGAATGAGGAACCTTCCTTTCAATACTGGTTGGATCTATCGTGAAACTTTTCGTCTCTGTAATGAAACGGTTGTTTTTAGGCAGATCAGTTCCGATACCAAAGAGGTAACCAGTACATACCTACACTCTCAACCTGGTACTTCTGTCGACTCACGACTTCTTAACTACGAAAACTTGACACCACAATCTCTTCTGAGAACTCTCAGGGAACCTGACGTTCCTCTAGGTTGGTCAGGTAAGACTTCCTCTAGTCGGGACCCTAAAGAAACCTTCCTTACTACGATTTCGACTTTGAGGTTATGAAACCGGTGGAGTACGCTTCACAACTGAGTAACCTTTTCTGAGACTACGACCCTCCCTAACCCCCGTCCTCCTCTTCCCCTGCTGTCTCCTACTCTACCGACCTACCGTAGTGACTTAGTTACGTGCACTCAAATTCACTTGAGACCCTTAACCACTACCTGTCCCTCCGGACCGCAGGACACTAAGTACCCCAACGTTTCTCAACCTGTGCTGACTCGCTGACTTGACTTGACTGGACTAAACTGACGAGTTCTGAGACCCTGGGTCTATTACCTATCGCGGACTTACTACAACAGGATTCGTAGTTCCGATTGATCTAAGTGGACCGTATATCTTATAGTAAGGTACTAAAAAAATCAAAGGAAAGATAAACCTGATCCTGAAAGAATATGTCGTAAAGGCAAGAGAAGTCCCTCAAAGAAAGAGGAAAAAAAAAAAGACAAAACCGGGACGTCACACCAAACATCCTAGAATCAAGGGGTTGCTCCCTAGTTTGGGTCCGGGAGCCGGTACTTTCGTGTCTCAAGATTGGTGACCTGACGGCCCCTTAAGGGGAAGAACCTCAAAGATTAACGGAAAGACAAGAACTCAACTATTTTTATATTACACGGAAGTAGAATATTAGGTTAGATACGTCAAAGGTAAAAATTTATATTAAAAGATAAATTAAAAACCTAATATTATTTTAAAATTTATCTTTTAAATTAAAAACCTCATACCATATGTAAAGGTTGTCAGTCTATGTCATTAAGATTTTATCAGAGGAAGATTGAAATAAGGATATAAACGAGTTAAGGATATCATGATGAGTAACAATAATCAAATAATTATTAGAAAAGTAACTTAAAAATACGTATACGTTGGGTCACATGTATTATAAGAAAGAAGAGAGGAAAAATGTGTTCCCTAGTATATTTATAAAAAGACACAGAACGAAAAGTGAATCGTTATATAGAGGTACTAGAAAAACACAATCAGATATCTCTTGAAAAAGTACACAAAAATGTCGACGTCAAAAGACAACAAATTTATTGGTATCACATAAGTTAGGAATAAAATAACTGTAAGATTAGAAACCGATTACTGTTGTTACAACGTTACTTATTGAGACAGGTAACCAGTAAAACGTACACAGATTCATATCTTTTTCCGGATTCTCACTTAAAAACCCGGTTTCCAATATACGTAAACTTAAGACTATTAATAACCGTCCCCGAAGGGGTCACCGAGTCATCATTTCTTAGACGGCCGGTACGTCCTCGGTGTCCTTATCGCCCAAGCTAGGTACCCAACCCTACTAAGGGACCTTTTCCCGTACTGTTGGGTGAGGTCATAAGAACGGATCTCTTAGGGTCCCTGTCTCCTCGGACCGTCCAATGTCAGGTTTCCCAGTGCTTCTCAGATTGTACTGACTTCGTTGAATCGTACTATCTTACGTTAATAACCGTTGAACAGGAGTTATGTCGGACATGGTAATTTTGGGGATTACCTTTACATATTTTCATTTGTAAAGAAATTTCACTACAGTAGTGTAGTCAGATTTTAGAAAAACCTAAAAACGATCTGACTACTCTTTATTATAGATTTGTATCGAAAGTAAATGTAAGGAAAATAATACTTATTTCAAATTATAAAAGATACGAAATACTTAACATATATAAAAAAGAGACTTAAAAAGTATAGGAAAAAGTCCAAAAAAAATTTTTAATATCAAATCCCAAAAAAAGTAGAGAAAGATCCTGTAAAATATAACACTCCTCTAATCGGAAAACAAGACTTTTCTTGACGTTTATAAAAGGGTCAAACAGTAAATGGAAAACGATAAAACCAACAAATCCTTGATTCAAACTGAATACAATCTCATCGAGAAAAAAACAGAAGTTCAACAAAAACAAAAAATGTCCTCAGTTTTAAAATTGTTAAAATAAACACCGAAAAACTAAAACACAAAACTAATCTTTCAAGAGGTGAGGTTCCAATATTTCTTCTAACAGATGATAAAAATGTTATGAAATACTAATAGTAAATTGTAAAGTTCTAAACTACGAAATCTTAAATAAGACAATAGGTCACACTCTATACCAAGACTGATGTAGATAGGAGTAATAAGTGTCTAAGATTCGAATGTTTAAGTGGATCAACGATTTTATACAAGCAATGAGGTTTTAGTTATGAGCGTTACGAAAACGACAGTAAATGCCTGTATGTTCCTCACCGCTTATAATCTCAAAGGACAGTGTACGTACAAGAGTCGACTCCAACCGGTGTTACTACGAGACGGAAGAACAAAGTCGAGACCATGACCTATACTCACCAAGAAACACACCAGGTAAATCGTGGTGTAAAACGTAAAGACATGACAAAGAACCCTTAAAACGATAAATTTTACCGAGGGTTCACGTCGTGACTTCACGGCAGATCACAAGAGTCCGTGTTCTTTCAATGTTAATATCATGGAATGTCTCTTTTATACCGACAATCTATTCGAAACAAGTCCGTACTCAATATCACGACAACCGGTACTCAATGTATATTACTCAGTTGTCACACGTAATTATTCCCCAGAAATTTGTCTTTCCGGGTACTTTGTTCCATAAACAACTAGTCAACTACTTTACAACACTGGTCTCCGACCGTCTTGGGATTAGGACATAAAGAGGATCGTTTTTACCAAGTCGTAAGTGATTAAGTCACAGACGTCGAAAAAATATCTTACATTGATAACGACCGTTAAGGGATCACCAGGTCCCCAATCCCAAGGTACGAAAATGACGACTTCCGGGTCCAAGTTAGAGACCAACCCCTTGATTCTAGGACGTTTGGGTGGGAAGTGGGGTCGGACTGTGATGTATATATATATACATATATATATACATATATATATACATGTACGTGTGTGTGTGTGTGTGTGTGTAAATTTTGATGAAGACTACTCTTAACTTACAGATACCCAAAAGTGTTACCGATGATTGACGGGGTTGTGGTAGTTGTGGTAGAGAGAGGTGATTAAACTCTACAGAGGGAATACCATGTGATATCAGAGTAAAGAATAAGAAAGACAAGTAGTCAGACACTTAAGTACATGGTTCTCGTGTACTTCAAAATATTTTTTTGAACATTTTAGACGATTCGTATCAAGGGAGGAGTAAAGAAAAGAAAAAAATCTTAAAGGTCCTATACAAACAAAAACAGAAAGTATATTAAAAATCTTGGTGGAATAAATCAAGACTTTTTGAATGAGTATACAAATAACTCAACTAAATGTTTAATTGAGACCTTATTAACTGTAGAATACTGTGACTGAGAATGATAGTGAATCCGTTTAGAAAATAAAAGAAGTCCTCTCAAATCTGTAAAAGAAGTACATTTGGAACGTTTGAAGTAATAATAATAACAATAACAATGAGAGTGATGACAATAAAGATTCTCTAATCGTCAGAGTCTTTAGGTGTCCCGTAGATACCTCCTACCCTTTTTTGTGCATACAAGGTTCGGATCAACCATATAGATTTCTTATAAAAGTGTACTTATAAATTTCTCTCTCTTTAGATTTATTTGGTTTAGAATACACCTCATCTTCTCTAATTATTTTTACATCCTTTCCGAAATACTAAGCAAATTGAATGAAATCGTTTATGAAGGTCCCGAAATGACACTTAGTCCGTGACAAGATTCATGAACTATTAATAATTAAATAAATCGGAGTGTTGTTGAGAAATTCTACCCAAATAATGGTAGTACTGGGAGAAAAATGTTTACTCCTTCGACTCCATCTGTCTCCGAACTCCAGTGTGTCGAACAACTCCCCCGTTGACCCTAGTCTGCCTCGACTGACCGAAGACCCCGGAACGAAAATTGGTCTACAATAAGACGCAATATACCTCCTCGTCAACCTTATCTCTGATCTAATAATACCGGGTTTAGTATTTCGAAGTTACACAACTTGTATCCATTGAACGTCTTTTTTATACTCTAAAAATAAGTATATAAGTCATTGTGACACCTCCGGTCTCCACCTGACCTTATATCACCGTCTTCTCAGTGGAAGTAAGTGTATCGATCGGGGTACTCTCCCCAGGGAACTCACTCTTAGTTACTTAGACCCCCACTACTCCTACGGACACCCTAAGACACGTCCGGTGTACCGGTACCCCTTAGTAGGTCACTAGGGGTTTTGAATTTTTTTTTTAAACCGGTGGGAGTACCACATACCTTAAAATCCAGGGGTTGATCCCTAACTTGGACACGGAGGACGTAACTTTCGTGTCTCAGGATTGGAGACCTGGTGGTTCTTTCAGGACTTTAAGTTACCAAAAAATAAGACTAATTATTCCTCTTTCACCGACCAAATTACCCTGACCCTCCTTCGATACAATAAATATCGATAAAACAACAAGTCAACGATTCCGTACAGACTGAGACACTGGGGTACCTGACGGTCTCCCTGGGGTACCTCGTACGGTCCGGAGGGACAGGGAATGACAGGGGACCTCAAACGGGTTCAAGTACAGGTATCTCAGCCACTACGAAAGATTGATAGAGTAGGAGACGACGGGAGAAGAGGAAAACGAAAGTCAGAAAGAGTTGTAGTCTCAGAAAAGGTCACTCAGTCGAGAAGGGTAGTCCACCGGTCTCATGACCTCGAAGTCGAAGTCGTAGTCAGGAAGGTTACTCATAAGTCCCAACTAAAGGAAATCCTAACTGACGAAACTAGAGGAATGACAGGTTCTATTAAAGTTCTCAGAAGAAGTCGTGGTGTTAAACTTTCGTAGTTAAAAAGCCGTGAGTCGGAAGGAATATCAGATTAAGAGTGTAAGCGTACGTTGATGACTTTTCAAGGGGAAACGAAAGACGGTAATCCCACCACAGTAGATGTATAGACTCCAAAAAATATAAAGAATACCGTTAGAACTAAGGTCGAACATTGAGTAGGTCGGACCGTAAAACGTACTACATAAGATATATATTCAATTTATTTGTCTCACTGTTATATGTCGGAACAGTGTGAGGAAAGAGTTAAAACTTGGTCAGTCAACAAAGTACATTCCAAGATTGATACCAAGAACTGGACGTATGCCCAAATATCCTCTGTCCATTCTACCAGACCATAAGGGTAGAGAACTTCTTCAAAGGTGTCAAACAACACTAGGTGTGTCAGTTTCCGAAATCGAATCAGTTACTTCGTTTTCATCTACAAAAAGACCTTAAGAGACGGAAAGAGATACTAGGTTGTTTAAAACCGTTAAACTAGAGACCAAGAAGACGGAAAAGATTTGGGTCGAACATGTAGACCTTAAACAGTTAAGTTCATGACGACTTCCGATCTAACTTCCTAAAACTCGTATTGGAATGATCGTACCGTTTATTCACGTTAACAGGTCATCAAACTTGTAAGAAATCGTGACGGGAAGAAACCCTAACCCTACTTTTGATTGGAAAAGGTCAGGACACCGGTGACGACTCAAACGGTTTAAACGACTGTATAACTCACATCATGAAATTGTCGTAGTAGAAATCCTAAACTTTATCGAGTCGACCTTAAGGTAGTGAAGAAGATCCAGAAAAAAAAAAAAAAAAGAAAAAACATCATTACGAAGGATTCCGGATGAACTCAAGGATCCCGGGTGGAGTTCTGTAGCCCAAGATCCACTCACTGGTGTCATAACTCCAATAGGGTTAGTAATTCTGGAAAAAACATATCAAGAAGACACATAAGAACGGTGAAGAAGAATTAGAGAAGATGACGACAATACAGGAATGGTAAAGACAGGAAATAGTTCGGGTAGACACTTACTTTACAAGGAAACTACAGAGGTTAAAAGAACTTCTCTAGAGATCAGAAAAGGAAAGATAACAAAAGAAGATAAAGAAACGTAACAAGTAACTTCTTCCGGAAGAATAAAGAGGAACGATAAGAGACCTTGACGTAAGTCGACCCCTACAGAAAGGGAAAGAGGGAACGAAAAACGAAGAGAAGAAAGGAGTCGATAAACATTTCGGAGGAGTCTGTTGGTGAAACGGAAGTACGTAAAGAAAAAGAAACCCTACCAAAACCAGTGACGGAGGACATGTTACAGTACTTGGAGACAGGTATCAAGAAGTCTGGGAGACAGAAGGTCTAGATTAGGGAACTTAGATAAGTAGTGGAGGTGATATATTAGTATTCCCTAAACTAAATCCAGTATGGACTTACCGGATCACCAAAAGGGATGACAGAAGTTAAATTCAGACTTAAACCGTTATTCCTCAAGTACCAGACTCAGTATCAGACGAGGGCCAGAACAAAAACGACTGACACATCTCCAAGAGGTAGAAACTGACGTTTCTTATATATTAGTCAGACTAAAGTCATAACTGGTAGACCACTACAGACACACATATCTCAGTAGAGAACACAACAACCTTCTTCCACAAACGATACTGATCACGTAAGAGAACCGTTTTGAGACAATCGGAAACGGAATGAAGTAAAACATGAGGTTCCGGTTTGAACGGACAATGAGGTCCGTAGTGAACGATGAAAACGTAAGGTTACAGGATACTACTTTTCTTGTAGAAAAAGAAAAAAAAAAACCACAATCAAGATCTTCTAGAATATCCAAAATTCTATTGGTAAGTTGAAGTGGAAGAAGTCGTAGTCACGAACCCCACATCTGAACCGAATGACTCTACAACTTACTAAAAGGAACCTTTCCGTGACTCTAGTAAGACAGGAAAACTCTAACATGGGTACATGACGTAAAGTCTGAGAAAACAACTAATACTCCCAATGAGAAGATACCCTGAGAACGGGTGTCATCATTTATATTGCCAGTAGACTTAACTTAAAGGGGAAAGGGTAGGTAAAAGTAAGTGACTAAGGATTCTACAACTGTAAATGAGAACGGTAGAGGACAAACTGGTACAGGTCAAATGGAACTAAGTGCCTGAATTCTAAGGTCCAAGGATACCTCATAACAAGAAATAATGAAAATGATGGTCTGTGTAGGTGTGACTCCAGTGAAGACGAAACCGAGTCGACGAAGTAAGAAAGACCTCGATAATCATTAATGGAAAGTAAGTAGAGGTCATCGTATAACCTGTGGAAGGTTGGACCCCCCGAGCAGAAAACCACAGTATAGAAAAACGGAAAAATACGACAAGTATCCTATGAGTCCTGTTTTTATAACCTCACCAAACGGTAAAGGCGAAGGTCACCTGATGTAAAACAGCCTTGAGAGGTGATACTGGGTAGGTCGAACCCACCGGGACGTGTCGTACCGAGTATCGAAGTAAATCAATACGTTCGGCGAAGTGACGGTGTTCCGTCACTAGGTGTTTCCCCTAAATGTTGATATTACGATGTATTTTTATCAAACCAATTCACTGATGTAATAGAGTAAAGTCTAATCTCTACTCCCACCAGTCTGGATATGGGATTTTGAGTCCCACTTTCCACGATAATTATTTATCTATTCTTTTTAATTTCTCTGTACCTAAATATCTAACCTTGATACCTTTCTCTTTCATATATCCTTCCTATTGTTCTCTACTTCGTCTATTAACTGTAATTAATACGTGACTGACACGGAGACAAGAAATGTCTGTACACATCGAGTCCTTATTTGGTAATTCTGTTACTTTGTCTTCTAGATCTTTGTCTAGAAACGTAAGTACCTTTAAATTACATACCATTTGTATCGTGTAGTTTCTTACCCCTATCCTTGTGACCCAGAGGTGAATTTTTCTCTCTCGAGTTCAGGATAGGGGTTTATCCAAGGTCTACCTTATATCTCAATTTGGATTTTTATTTTTCAATCTTCTTCCTTTATATGAGGAAATAGCAGCACTTACCCTTTCCTGCGTTTTCAGTCTTCGGTACACATCTTTCTTTGCCTACTTGGACTGATGTAGTCTAAAATTTTTGAAAACACACTGTCTGACATAATATAGTTTCTTTATTGGATTCACTTTGAAAAACGGTGTCAACATTATTATAAGTCTCAAGGATTTTAGTTGTTGGTTTCTGTTTCTTGGGTTATCTTTTTCACCCGTTTCTGTTATTTATCCGTTAAGTATCCTTTTTATATTGAACGGTTGTCAGTTACCTTTAGTTCGAATTACAGCGTCATGTGGACCTTTCTTTCACAAGCAGTGAGTCAAAACAGATTGAGAAATTACTTACTGCTTTATGATAAAAAATGGATATCAAAAGGCACTAAATTTTTAACTACCGTAGGTAATAACCGTTCCCACAATCCTTCGTCCATCAGAATCTGTTACTCCCTCCCTTAATTTGACTATGTCGTAAAAATCTAAGTTTACGAGTAGGGGAGTCTGTATTGTTAAGTTAAAGTTCTATAGGTAGGTTTGTTTCCTCGTGTCACTATCCGGAAACCACGTTCGAACTGATCCCAGGTTTAGGACCGGACTATTGAATAAGGGACGACTGAAACCCCCGTTCAGTAAATTGGAGAAAAAAGGGAGTCAAAACAGTAGACTTTTTACCTTTACTACTATTGTTGGAGTCTACCGAAAACACTTATAATTTATTCAATTATGTACATTTCATGAATCTTATCGTACTACTATTAATGATAAAGACAAGATATTTACGTTATCGGTCCTATAAGTCATAACGAACATTTCCAATTTTTTTTTTTTTTTCCTTTCTTTGGTAGATAAACTTCTTTCATTGGTAAGAACAATGAACTTACCCCTTTCCCAGTTATTTATGATAACTTCTGGTACATCTGTAATCTTCTTGTTTTCTCAGACCAGTAAATAATCGACTTGGAAAGAAAGAAAGAACCCCGAGGGTCAACCTCGTCACCAATTCTTAGACAGCCGGTTACGCTCTCTGTGTCTCTACACCCAAGTGAGGGACCCAGTCCTTCTAGGGGACCTCCCCCTTTACCGAAGGATGATATAAGGTCCCTGACAAGATCGTGACCTCTATGTCAGCACCTCCCTTGTTTTAGAAATTGACTTTTTCTTCCACGTGGTTCTTTACAAGTCTTTCGTCAACGTCTTGTTACACAAACCTTATTTACATAATTACTATTTTTAATTATTAATATATTTTTAGATACCTATACACCTCACAACTCTTTTTATACACCTTTCTATGGATCGTAGAAAGAAGTAGAAAATTACAGAGACTTCACCCGTACGTAGACTGTTAACTACCGTAAAGTCTAATGTACTTTAGACCATCCTCGCTTCCATTAGAGTCTCCATCCTAGATACTAACCCATTCACTACTTTCTGAAGACATACCAAGATATATGAAATTATAACAAACTTTGAAATGATTCTCCGAATGAACGTATTCTATTGTTGTTGTTTACATTCTACAATACTTTTTGGAACTTGCTTGAAAAACCGGTTGTGTTATGAACAAATAGAAAATCGGAAACCTCTACTTTACTTTTCTTCAGAAGAACGTTTGTGACCTCTATTCTACTTTGTCTTTTTATTTGAGGTCTCGAGGGTCACAGAGGTAAGAAAGACACAGGATCGGATTACCACGATCTTATTTTTTCAGAATAGAATTGTCGGGAATGAATTGTCAAGAATGATGTCTCTTGAGAAGAATTTCCAAATGGTGAGGGACCATGGTTACGATGGTATCACCCTTCCTCTTAGTCTCGTATCCCGAAGGTCGTCTCTCGTAAAGAGTCATACTGGTCGTGTCACCTAAAAATCCCCTGTACGTCTTCAGAGACTTACGTATCCGAGTTGGAAGGAAAGATCACACCGTCATTCTATACAAGAAAAAAAAAAAATTAACTTCCCATTAACGAAATGCTATAACACAACTAAAGATGCCATGTAGTTATACTTAGTCGGTGTCCATATGAATACAGAGGAGGGAGACCTTGGAGGAAGGGTGGAGAGTGGGGTAGGGTGGGGAGATCAAACAGTGTCTTGAGGCCAAACTCGAGAGACTCAGTATATCGTTTAAGGGTGACCGATAGATAAATCATTCTGTAAAAGACTACTCGACGAGAAACCCCCTCTTGCACTTATAGTACCATAGATTAAATTTTGTCTTTTAGGGTGAAGATGGTAACAGGAGGTAGTCTACATCGGAAAGGATTTTCGACCTTCCACAACATTGCACTCTTAAGACCACTTGAGTGGACCAGAGACCTCATGCAAAATTTACTATGTTACTTCGGGAAGTCCTTTTACTTTTACGTGTCCCAAACTTAAGGAGAGAACCCCTTCCTGTCTCTTTCGACATCCCTACTCGTTCCATCCCTTCTCCGCCAACCCGTGTAAGGGGATTTCAGTAAAAGAACTCCTACTCTCTTTCTCCTTGCTCATATTTCTAGTCGACTTCTTCACCCTGAGAAACTACTTTAAGAAAATTACTCCAGGACTGGCGTCGGCACGTCCTTCACCGGACACGGTAAGGTGAAGACCCGTCGACATTCTTTCTTGACTCGTCGCACCAAAGACAGCACAGTACCTACACTCGGTCCCGCCTCTGTATCGACCAGGAGACGTTTCGTAGGAGCCCGGTTACCGCGAGACACGTAAAAAGACTCTGAAACCTAGTAAGCGTCAAACGGGGTATTGAGGGTGTGTAAACGGAGAATCACAGGGTTTCGAGAGGGACGAAGTTGCAAGGGTATCCTTACACCTACGGACGGTTCGCTGGAGTACTTGTAAGGTAAGTAGAGGAACCGACCCTCCGTCGTTGCTTCGGTTTAACCGACTATAAATTGACAAACCCAGGGTTTAAGTGGGACGTTACTTACGGTTCGAACAACCTTAAAAGGTTGTTAGTACTTCTTTTTGTCTTCTATTTTGTTTTCTCTTTATGAATAAAGAAGTATACTAGGGTAGAGTTTCTGTCAATAAAAATTTCCATCGGATTACTTTTGGTGTAAGAGACCAAGAGGAACACTTTACCGGAAGGTCGTCTGTCCGTAAAACTTCATTACTCCGAGACACTCCACACTGATTTTAGTTGCACTGATAAAAAAAAAGAAGAGGGGTCGTTTGTGTCGTCTTATATCGGTAGGTTTACTTCTGACGACAGAAGGTTCATTGAAGTCTCCCTACAATAAGACGTTAAGATTCTACGAGTTTTCACACGTTGTAAGGAAAATCCCCTTAAAGAGAGACTCAGAACAAGAGTGACAAAACGAAAGATAAATAGTAAGTGGGTCGTACCAGAATCTGTGGAGGACACACGGTTCGGGGGACGGTCGGGGTACCCCTGTCTCACTCCTCCCTCTACGTCAGAGTGACTTATTACCGTTCTCCAGGGGTTCCCGGTCACCTTTTACAATCGGGTTGATTCCAAACTTAGGGTCAAACGAAACACACCCAACACATTGGAATCCGTTGAAAATTTTCGAGAAACTCAGTGTTACAGGAGTAAGGCTTTTATTTCCACCATTTTGGATGAAGTATCCTAACGAAACTTCCCTTTTAGTCTATTTTACACATCATTCATCGAAACTATATCTCCGATTAGGTCCAATTTACGAGTCGTCTACTCTTTCGACCATTAATATTAACTTAATATATCGGTCAAGTTAGTAGAATAAACCTGTTCTGAGATTTACATGGAAACCTTTTTAGTTAATAAAATAATACCAAATATACCCATTATGTTCTATGTTTTACGTTTCGTTTGTTTTTAATTTACTACTTTTGTTTTGGAGAAGGAAAGAAAACGGAGAGACCGTGATCAAAAGGAGGGGTCCCCATCGACCATACTGATCCTAGATACAGAACCTATATCCAGAGATTGTTGTAAACAAGTAAGAGCGAGGTAGTAAGACAAAGATTGCTAATAAACCGTAAGGTGACTGACGTACATAGTATGAATTAAATCGGTCAGGGAAAAGTTACTTGTAAACAAAGACTAGAAACCGACACTGTCACGTCGCTTCTGGTAAGAACTCGAACCGAAACCCATTCTTACTACTTGGTTTCTGTATGTATACCACCTGAGGACTCTGTCCAACCTGTTACAGAAACCTTATTCCACTGATCGACCTTCGTCTATTGCGACTAGACTTACCTAAGGAAGTCCTGACAACAGAGTTTTTTATGAAGTGAAAAGATAAGGATCTTACAAGTATGGTGAGGGGCTTAGCCGGATAAACTTTTCATATCTCAGATGTATTATTATGATATTTTTGACTCCATAAAAGTAGGTCTATACTGACGGTATTTTGGGGAGGTTCTATATACTATTTACCTGATCAGAAAGAAACCAACCGTTTTTACTCAGTTCCTACGTCTTTAATGTCTGTCGATGAGATCTTCGTCGATAATTCTTCTAAGTGTGAGATTAAAAGACGGTGTCGAACTTTGTCGTTTTACATAATTTTATGTGGTGTAGCCAATTGTACGCAAGCTAATCTACTTCGGACGGTTAAACCTTCCTCCCGTCTATAAGGAACCACCGGTAGAAACGACAACGGGTCTGGACACACACTGACACACCCGACACACACCTTGGCTTAGTCTCTTTTGGATATTCACTCCAAGACCTGGACCCCTAATTGGAAGGACCTACTTAGTAATAAAGACTTAGTTCTCTTTCCGGGTGTACCTTCCCTCCGTCCCCTTACCTTCAGAAAGATTCTTCAGAGACGACAGTCTCCGTGCCTCCGAGTTTACTCGAGGTACGTTTACTTTTGACCAGGGTTGTGGCAGAACTCGGTTTCTTTTAAGAACCAACTCCAACTTTTTTACAGTCTATTTATCAAAGAGGAACGAAGAGTCGTCCGGGGCCGATAGTGACGTCAGGTCTAGACCGGAGACTCGTCAAGACCGTCCAAATAGAACCTGGTCGGCGACACTACTTTAGCGTCATTAAGGTCCAAAGGGAGTTTAGATCTGACTCGGTTTCTTAGACCCGAAGATCGTAGGCCGAATGAAGTGACGGGAGGGAGGTCAGGGAGGAGTTGAAAGTTCGAAGACTAAAAAATTTTTTGACTCTACCCCTACTACCTGTTTTGGGAAGGTCCCGTCGGGTCTTTAGACTTTTTACAGACAAAGTCCAATCAAGTTCTGTACACATACCTCGTGTTCACTTAGGCAAATCCACCCGATCCACACACTACACCTACCTGTACCCAACACATAGACTGCTATGTGGTCCGACAAATGGTCTGAGGGATGTGTTTTCGAGAGTAAATTAAGGGGTTGTTGTAGCGCTCCACCCTTAACAACAGAGATAAAATGTTTTCTCCTTTGACCCAGAGTCCTTTCAATGGAATCTTGAGTCGCCGTTCCTCTTCATAGACCTAAACTTAGACCGACTTCGGAGACGAACAAGAGTGATACAATGTTTCGACCAGTATTCGGTCTTCTGGAATAAATCGTAGGTCCTTTTAACCGACCCTATCTTTTTGATTCCACTTGTCGCCTCCCCTTTGGTTTAGAGTCTACCCTCTTCCATCTCTACCCACCCACCCCATGTACTAGTTTTACTGTCTCCGTCCGGGCGTAAGTGGGGCTCGGACTGGAGACTTTTGGATCACTCGGGACCCTCGGGTCCCCTTCCAATAACTGGTTTGAAGGGGTCTTCGTGAATAAATTCTTCTTGAAACTCACCGACCGTGTCTCGGACTCCACGAGACTCTTCGACGGGTAACGAGAAACGACGTCTCCGTCTCCTTTTTCTAAGGACCATGTAGGTTGTATCTTTATGCGGACACGAGATTCCCCAAGGCTAAGGTCTGTGCGACCGGGCCCGACGACTCTCTGGACGTCGCCCTGAGTACCCCAAATCCCTCGCTACAAATACCTTAAAGAATATTAAGGAAAGTTTGTCTGAAGGACCCGGTCTACCCACCGAGTGACGGATGAGAAGGTTAAGGCCCGAGGGTTCTCCTACCGACGTCTAGACAAAATTCGTGTTTCGTAGGAGTTAGGTCTCTGAGACTCGTCTCATGTGGGGTCGTTGTAGGTTGTCGCACACGGTCATCTCTCCTCGTACTGAGTGTCCCCTTGGACACCCTAGGACTTGGAGGACTGTGTAGACCTTCCTACGAACACTCGTTTCACCGGCCTGTTTACAGAAAGTAGAAGAGGACGCCGTAGAATCTCGTACAAGGAACCGAGTAGGACTCCGTCGAGATCTTCCAGGTCTCCATGGTCCTCCGACCACCATTTTCACTCCTTGAGACTTAAGTCTAAGACTGGACTCCTTTTGGATAACAAATTTTTCGTTTCTCCCTTCTTCGTAGAGTACAGGGACTACTGTCCAAGAGGGACCTCCCTCAGAGGTCGACTCCCTCCCCTCTGAAACTGAGAGACTTAATAAAACAACCTTTGATACACTCCGTAATACTCGGTGTGCTTGCACCATTTCGACGAACTGAGACGTAGAGAACCTTCCCCCTCCCGTGACGGATGATTCATCTTGTCCTCTCTGTTCTTTCTATTCGTTTTGGACTGGAATACTGACATACTGATATCAAAAACTCTGGGTGTATAGGTGTACGATCAAATTGAAATGTGTTAAAAAAAAGTAACCATTTGATCTTGTAAGTTAACCCGTTCCCCGTGTCTCTTACACTGACTGCCTTTCTCCCACCCGAGACTCAATCTATGTCGAGATAAACAGGAACCCAGACTGTAGGACCTTGGGACTCTGAGACCCGTTCAATGAAGGACAGAGTACTACAGTGAATTAGTAAACGGTTACCCTTGGTTTTTTATGGGACTGTTAGAACTTTACAAAAAAAAATTAACCTTCTATTAACGAAATGTTACAACATAATTAAAGACGACATTTTATTGCACTTAGTCGGTATTCTTATATATCTATAAATATGGGGGAAGGAAAACTCGGCGGGAAGGTGGGGTGGGGGTGGGGTGAGGAGACCCGACAGTGTCTTGTGGTCCGACCCGAAGGAGACACCAGGTCGTCGAGGGATGAACGAGAGACAAAATGCGTACCACCTCATACCTGCAGTCACGAGGCGAGTTAAGCAGGGTCGGAGAGGAACACAGGTGTTCAGACAAGAAATGTAGACACGGAGATAAGGACGGGACGTCTATCCAAGTAGTCATGGTAGAAAGATCTAAAGTATATATACGTAGTTATATGGTATAAACAAAAGAGAAAGACTGAATGAAGTAAGGCACATTGTCCGAGATCGAAGTAGGTGGAGTGATGTTGACTGAGTGTAAGTAAGGAAAAGTACAGACTCATTATTACGCAACATACCTAACATGGTGTTGAAGAAATAGGTAAGGAGACGATTACCTGTAGATCTAACGAAGATACTAGACCGATAACATTTATCACAACGTTACTTGTAACTCCATGTACACAGAAAAACTTAATACTTATGGGACTTAGAATTGTTCTTACCATATATAAAAGTTTTAAACATCGTGTAATACACATGAATTCATTTACGATCAATTATTATTTTCGTTATTCTTATTGTTATTGGGTTTCCACAGTCTAACATTCAAGTTCCCATCTGGGAAACGGTACAAGTAAAGATATGAGGGTCGTGGAACGTTTGACGAACCGTGTATCATCCGTTGGAGATTTACAGATAACGGAATTTCACTCGACGAAACAACCCACGGTGGAGAGATATTTCGTAACAAGACCTATATGAACCCCAGTGTCTTCACTCACTTTCCGACCCATTTTAGGTTGTCTGTTCCTAAGATCAGGGACTCAAGAAGAGTTACAATAACAAAGTGAATTTCGATCTCTTTTGTCGTAGATCGTCCTAGCCCCTATCAACCAAGTCAAGTCAAGTCAAGTCAGTGAGTCAGCACAGGCTGAGAAACGCTGGGGTACTTAGCGTCGTGCGGTCCGGAGGGACAAGTAGTGGTTTGGGCCTCAAGTGAATCTGAGTGTAGGTAGATCAGTCACTACGGTAGGTCGGTAGAGTAGGAGCCAACAGGGGAAGAGGAGGACGGGAGTTAGGGAGGGTCGTAGTCTCAGAAAAGGTTACTCAGTTGAGAAGCGTACACAACCGGTTTCATGACCTCAAAGTCGAAATCGTAGTAAGGAAGGTTTCTTTAGGGTCCCGACTAGAGGAAGTCTTACCTGACCAACCTAGAGGAACGTCAGGTTCCCTGAGAGTTCTCAAAAGAGGTTGTGGTGTCAAGTTTTCGTAGTTAAGAAGCCGTGATTCGTAAGAAGTGTCAGGTTGAGAGTGTAGGTATGTACTCGTGACCTTTTTGGTATCGGAACTGATCTGCCTGGAAACAACCGTTTTATTACAGAGACGAAAACTTATACGACAGATCCAACCAGTATTGAAAAGAAGGTTCCTCATTCGCAGAAAATTAAAGTACCGACGTTAGTGGTAGACGTCACTAAAACCTCGGGTTTTTTTATTTCAAAGGTGACAAAGGGGTAGATAAAGGGTACTTCACTACCCTGGTCTACGGTACTAGAATCAAAATACTTACAACTTGAAATTCGGTTGAAAAAGTGAGAGGTGAAAGTGAAAGTAGTTCTCCGAAAAATCGAGGAGAAGTGAAAGACGGTATTCCCACCATAGTAGACGTATAGACTCCAATAACTATAAAGAGGACCGTTAGAACTAAGGTCGAACACGAAGAAGGTCGGGTCTCAAAGAGTACTACATGAGACGTATATTCAATTTATTCGTCCCACTGTTCTATGTCGGAACTGCATGAGGAAAAGGATAAACCTTGGTCAGACAACAAGGTACAGGTAAAGATTGACAACGAAGGACTGGACGTATATCCAAAGAGTTCTCCGTCCAGTCCACCAGACCATAAGGATAGAGAAAGTCTCAAAAGGTGTCAAATAACACTAGGTATGTCAGTTTCCGAAACCGTGTCAGTTATTTCGTCTTTATCTACAAAAAGAGAACGAAATTGGTACTAGGTCGCCTACAACCGTTAAACTAGAGACCAAGGAGACGGAAAAGATTTTGGTCGAACTTGTAGACCTTCAAGTGTCAAGAGTATAACGACTTCGGACCGAACCTCTTAAAACTCGTAATGAAATGATCGCACACTCTACTCACGTTAACACGCTATCAACCAATCCAGGTGGGTTTGGTAAGAGGGGAAAAAGGAACGATCGTTTTAGGACTAACATAAGTCCCGAGGTACGAAGGAGAGGCACTGAGTCCCTCCGTATTATTTATAAGTAACAAAGTGCCGTCAGTAGGACCACTAGAGTAAGGGAATCCAACTCTAACAAAATTCCCACCGGTACTTCGAGTCAGGACCGGTTCCTCTGTACGCTCTGTAGAGATTACCTATGGTCCTTCCACAGAAACGAAATTTTTTTCTCCTTCTTCTTTGTATCCCCTTTTTAAGGACTGGGAAAAGATGACCGACAACAACTCCGACAGACACTCCGGACAATACCTCCGTCGGCAGAGTCCGGGTATATCTCTTTGTGACTGGGGACTCCTGCCGTCGTGACTCGAGGTCTTTCTTGGACTCAGAAACTACTGTAGTGACTCGGTGACTTAATTGATCTACTCTTGAGAACAATACATCTACTTCAAAAATCCGACTAGTTCAATGTTGAATACGTGAGAGATTCACTTCCGTTGGAGTCACTATGTCAGGAAACACCCAAACAATTGTAACCAAGAGGAAGGAAGGGGAAGGGTCTTTGTCCTACGGGTAGGCGGTCCTTGTGACACCCTCCCCAAGGACGGACCACACCCTTTACTCCGTCCAGGAAAGTTTGAGGCTAAGAGACGAGGACACGAGAAGTCTGTCCTTGAGACTTTTCGATAACCTATCTCAGAGAATCCCTTTGGTCTCCGTCACACCCCGTAACCTTTCTCACGTCCCGAACCTCCTTCTTTAGGACTGGAACTAGTACCGGTCGGGACGTCAAGACCGACTTAGTGTATTTGAACGACTTCGAGTCAAAAGAATTGACATCTTACCCCTATTTTACTCGGGGGGATGGAGTCCTATTCCTAATTCACTCTTTTACAGTTTTACAAAATGTTACACTTACGGAGAAATATCTGCTAGAATTTTTTCCGAGTTTCTCGTCTCTTCTTTCCGAAAGTAAAAGGAATGATCTTTATATACCTTTTTATCTCTACACTTTATATACCTATAAACAACCCTTTGTTTTTTAACCTCCTTTCACCACCAGAAGAGATCCTTCCTAAAGTACAGGAAAAGGGTTGGTCGAAGGGGTTTATTATGCTAAGAAAGACTCACCAAATTTCTCGTCTCGTCGACTTTCGTATCCCATTTTTCTTCAGGGAACCTGTCACCGGACGCCGGGACGATGGTACTTGATAATTATCGGACATTTGAGAACCTCGTCTCGGGGTCGGAGAGGGTGGGCCCCTGACAGCTCCCCAGTCTCGTGACGGACTATACCAGAGTCTTATGACCACTAGGGCCCTTAAGAGGGTCAATCCCTTGAAAAAAGGACGACCCAACCCGGACCGACCTGAAGGAGGACGACTCGAGGGTCGGACTCAACGATCAGTCCAAATGTAAGTCGTTCGTTATCACCTGGAGAAAGGACCCCGAGGCCGGTGTGTGCTCGACGGAACTGTGTGTACTAGAGTAGTGTGGGGGGTCGTTACTCGTTTCGACAAGAGGTCATTATCTTAGGTTAAGACTCTCACCAGCACAGGACAAGTTTCAGCAAGTATTTCCTTTAAGCCAAGATCTTGGGTGAACGAACAGAGATTTGGTCGCGAGATTACAAATATAGTGACACTCAGACCTCTGAAGGCCCGGAGGTTGTCCCGGTAGGTGTAGCAAACTGGCACGGTCGTTCTCCATATTCCTTGTTCTCTCGTCGTCCCGTCTTCGGTGGACCGTGGGATGAGACACCCGGGCCCCTCGACTGTATGGGAAGTCGTGCCGGGACCACCGGTCAGACTCTCGGGTGTCTCGTCCGTCCCGGAGAAAGGGAGAGGAACGTGCAATGTGGACTAGAAAAGTGAAGACACGAATCTCTATAAATCTCCGGGAGACCAAGGGTTTGTGCCCTGTTTCTGTCAGGGAATCGAACTGTAAGTTCCAGGAAGTGTTGGGTTGGGGACAGAAAGAGAGTTGGGAATAGGGATGAGGCACGGAAGACAAGGGTGAACCTGGACAAAAGTTCAGGGTCATATCGGTAAAGTTCCCGTTTCTACACAGAAAAAGGAAAGACTTGGGGATCTCGGGTGGGTAGACCTCCTCGACACTACGAGACCCTGACGTCCTTTTCGACAGAGGGAAAATTTGACCCAGGTCTAACGACCCCGAGGACCCGGACCCTACGAACCGGAAAAAAAGGAAATCCTACACGACCCCAGACCCCAGAACCACGAAAGACTTCAAAACCCACGTCAGACGAAGGTCTTCAGGAAAAGGTTACCCAAACCGTGTTTATAATCTGAGACTCACAACAAAAAACCCCAGACCTACCGTCATGAAGGATATCCCCTTACTTTCGTACTTGTAGGGGACTCACGATAACTCCCCGGTCCTTGACACGACCCTCGACCACGGGGTCCTAAGTACAGATCTGTCCCCGGTCAGATGGCTTCTATATCAAAAAGGGTGTTTCTGACCCTTCACCTCTCGAAGAAACTAACCGGATAAGACTCTTGATCCTAGTGATTCGAACACGTATCTTAGATGACTCGAACACAAGGGAGTGGTAGTTATGGACCTCGAGACCACGTATATTGTCTTCGCAAACGACCCTTACTGACTAGGATGAAAGACGTCACTCTTGGACTGGGTCAGACATGACGTAAGATCATGTGGTACCCAGCCCCCTCCAGACTCTTAATGTCCCACTCAACAGACGGGACTGAGTCCGTCCGCACGGGAGGAAGGTCAAAGACATAAAGGGTGGACCCTCGAGTGACGGTTCAAAATGACCCACGGGGAAGGAACCTGGAAGTCCCTTAATAGTCGTAGACGTCACCAAGTCAACCGACACGTGTGTCAGTACCCCTTAATCGTTGGTAACTCCAATGAAGACAGACCAACCAGACGGGACGGTGGGTTTAGGGGTTTACTGAAGAGTTGACACTGGAACCAACGAGTCTCAAGTCTCCGGACCTACAGAAACAAGAGATAGGGTTAGTCGTGATCGAGGGAGGACGGGACCCCGTCTCTTCTCGATCGGGAGTGAGACGGAACTACCCCCTCCGTAAAGAGGGGACCCGTGTCCGGGGAGTCCCCCTCATCACTTCAGCCCCGAGACGGCCAACTAGAACGGCGTCGGAGCCCACGCATGAAAGGGTGCAAGGTACGCGAGAAAACCACAGGAGTACCTTTGAGACACTTCACCTCTAATGGTAGTGAGGACAAAACGTCTACTCTTTTCTAAGTTTCTCTTCGGCGGTGATCACCGGATCGCCCTTGACGTAGGTCCGGACGAAGGAGTCACGAGCTGAGTACAGGAAGTAAGTTGGTCAGTCTTCGACCGGGAAGTCGTGTCCGGACTCCCAAATAGGAGGGACGGAATGGGTTGGTGGTCCCGTGGACCTTCACGCCCTACGGGAAACTTCTTCGTGCACAAGTGTTCTGAACTACTCGGTCGACGACCCCCTGGACCCCGAAACCGACCCTGCACGAAACCTGGTGCAGGACAAGACTCCGACTCAGTAGAGACCTGTAAGTGTGACCCAGGGAGATACCAGAGTACAATGGACAGAATGTCGAAAAAAAAAAAAAGATCTGGAAGGAGTCGTGTGGAAATCCCACATTACCAAAGTATCCATTGGGTGCAGGAGTCTGTTCGGCTCGAGTGAACGAAAAAGTGAAAAGTGGTGAGGCGTAACAGACACGGTCAAAGAGGGCACAGGACACAGGGATTCTTCCCTTTCATTTGACGAGGACAAATCACTCTTGGGTGACACACGGTCCGTACCTGTGTAGTAGAGGGACTTAAATGAGTATCATTCAGACACTCTCAAATAAGGGTACGAATGTCAAGTCCTATCATAGAAAGGGAAATCACAGCAAGGAATGGATTTGTCACTGCTTTGACCTTAGACTTGGACCCGGAACATTGATGAGGAAGATACATACGGGTAACAGAGGCCTCCTTCAACCTCGGGTGACACCACCGGCGTATTTAAGTCTGAGACGACCCGGACGCGTACCCGAGACAGCCGAAGGTGTCTGAAACTAGAGGACAGGGTCCGTGAGACGAGTCGGGAAGGAAGATCACCGAAATAAACGACTCTTAGGATCCGAGACTCTCGACCCTCCTTTAAGTCTTCAGGGGACCAGGGGGAGGACGAGCTAGGAGTCTCCGAGGAACCTCCAATCGTCCTGTCTATAACAGAGGAAGAAAGAATCCCCTCCTTTACAAAAGTCTCCCCGACACGACCAGAAGAGACAAACGGGGAGGTCCGGACGAAGGTTTGGTCCAGGTGCGAAGAGACACGGGGTCCTCCGACGTTGTCGACCCGAGGGGACCCCCGGTCGTCTTCTGAGCTCCTGGTCTCCTCTTTCTCCCCCACAAATGGGGGGACGAGGAGGGACGGGTCGGAGTCAAACCGTCATCACTCATCTAAGAAGGTGGTTTTCGGTGTCGAGGGTAAACCGCCGGGAAAGAACATCGATATCTAGGACAACCCAGGGACATCCCGGGGATGAGGGTGGAGACCACACCATGGTCCAGGGGTCGCCACGAACGAAGGTCACGAAGTCGCGGGGTTTAACGAGGGAATCGGGGTGGGGGTCGAAACTTTGACACTGTAAGAGGGAGGAAGACTCACCAGGCGTTCCTGAGGACGTTCAGTCACGGACTGACTCTGTCTCCACGGTACTGAACGGGTTCCAGAGAGTCGTGGAGTCCTCACCTCGATCGAGAACTTGGGCCCAGGGTCCTGAGGAACGGACTACTGCGTAGAGTACACGACGGACGGGACGAGACGTCGGGGTTGTGAAGAAACGTTCCGACTCATGAAAACGTAGGGTAGAGAGGATACCTAAGGACACCATGTAGGGACGGATGGGACCCTGTGAAACCTCCTTGACTAATGAGAACCCAGAAGACCCAGATCTGGGGTACGGGACTGACTGGGGTAGAAGAGGTCCCGAAAGTAGCGACTGGGTCCACGTCAAGTCGGGAATTCGGATCATCAGTCTCGGGTCGGAAACTCCGGAAAAGACCGGGACCTGAGTCGGGACTTGAGGTCCCTAAAGGGGTTTCGAAGGTCAGACAGCTCGAGGACCAGTGATCGATCCATCCACCGGTCTAAGAGGAGGGAGACGGACTACAACCTATAACCTTAGTGCAGACGGGGAGATTTGGAACACACTCGAAGTCGTCGGTGTGGTCGCAGTGGAGGTTCCTGATAGAGGTAGTAGTCGAGGTTGTGGGAGGCGACCACGGTTCTCGAGATAGAGAAACTCCTCTGGTATTGGTCATCGGTCTAAACCCCCGTGTTTATGACTGTGGGAATGGGAAGTAGGGACCCCTTTCTTCGGTTTCGACCCGAGTACTACTCATTATGAAGGAAACCTTTTATTCACTCTATCCTTTCCTTTCCCCCGTCTTTACGTCCACACAACCCTTTACCACTCTCCGGTTGCGAGCCGAGACGTCAGAGAATCCGAACAGTCACACTCATTCTATTGGAGTGACCCCGTAGCTCCACGGAGACACCCGAGTCCCGGACTTCACGTGTCCCCACCCCACACACGTGTTTCCCCGTCATATCCCCCTGGGTGTCCTGACCACCCGGACGGGGTTGCACAAGACGGGTAAAGGGTAAGAGCGGATACGTCTCCATCCAGGACGGAAGAGAGAGGACCGTCCACATAGTCCGCCGAAAGTAGGAAGGGGGTGGGGGTGACTTGTAGCAGGACCTGAACGTCGGACGACGGAGGAGGCACTCGGTACAGTGTTGCTAAGACTGAGTCGGACCGAGTATCTTGTGCTCACTATGTAAAGACAGTGGAGACCCCCCTGGAGGGACTCCTCGCCGTACCCTAAATCAAATTGAGGACTGAGATGTTCAAGACCGTAAGAACCCGACCTTCCAGTTGGAGTGTCCCGGCGGGACTCCTCATTCCCCCTTGAACTAGACGTCCTCACTGAGCTGTACACACGGTGTAAGCCCAGTCCTAGGGCGGCTCCGGACCTCGAGTCGGAGTGGGTGTCTCCCGGAGTGGTGCGGTAGGAGTGGGTCTCCGTCGTCCCCTGTCTTGGGTACACCCAGAGTATACACAGTATTTGTTGGACAAGAGTGGGTTCTCGATCGCCGTGACACAGATCACGGGTCTCAGATCCGACCCCTCAGCACGTCTGGACCCAACCTTAAACCGCGGTGGTAGAGCTTCGACGTCCGTCGAGTAAATATTGTAGACACTTTTTACTTCGACTACTGTACAGGGAATTACCCGACGACACTTCTAATCCCCTTTACAAATATATGTCTCGTGTATAAGTTCATATACCAGTCCGGTGAGTTCTACCGACAGGAAAACGAGAAACCTGTAAGGGGACGAACTGGGTGTGGACGAAGTGGAGGTAGGACGACTGTACTTGCACAAACGAGGGACGGGGAATCCGATATTGTCGAGGTGGACGATCGAACAATTTCCTTTTATAAACGGGAGTACTACAAGTAATTGGACTCCCCAACACTCCCCGCACGAGGACGGAGACCAAAGGGACCATCGACTACGCGATTGGACTACAGTCGAGGGGACATTCTCCGTCGGCGGAAGAGGAGGCCTACCGTTTCTGGAACGACACAGGAGGGGTGGTGTGTACCGTCCCACAGCGGGACCGGAACGAAGTCTGTTCATTCCAGAGGGATCGGTACTTTGGTGGCTCCGGAGAGAGTGACAGAGACTTGACGAATCAACAGGACTCCGACTTGTTGATGTTCCGAACGTCCGGACACCCCACGTCGGGTTGTAGCCTGTACGGTCATTAAAAGTATAGTAGGGCATCGCCCCAGTCTCGCAGACCCCGGTCGAAATGGTGGTCAGGTGAGACACCGGAGGCCGTCCGACAAAGGTGCCACCCCGCCACCCCGACTTACTCTAATAAAGTGTCACGAGAGTCGTGGGTCTGGGGTACTGAGAAGGAGGGGAAGGATCCGAGACGTCTAGTCGAAGGACCCTTCGGGCGAGATTCTACCCCCTGACGGTCCCGGTCCGTCTGTCCTCACCCCTTGTTCTATGTGGACGACCCTCGCGCCTAGAGTCCCGGTCGTGGACTCTCCCTCGTCCTCGCCCGCCCCTCCTTTCGAGTTGTCACTCCACCGACGTTGAGAGCGGTCCTCAAGGCTTCCCGACCGATGCACCTCTGCCGGACCTGTCTCTGTTCCATGACCGGAGACACAGTGACACCTGGTCTCGAACCCAGGGGTCCCCTCCCGTACATGTGAACCTGGGGGGCGGAGGAACCGACTCCAACTACCGCCGTACCCTCCGTCGACACCCTCCTTCCCTCTCCTACACCCCCGTACCCTCGGACCCAGAATTCCCCCAAGACCCACCCGTGGTCTCCCAGGTGTCGTTTCGCGAAGGGTGGGGGGTCTGAAAAGATCTCCTCTCAACAAGACGACCGAAGAGGCTGAGTCAGACCGAACCGTAAGGGGTTGTCTCTGCTCCGCTCAGTCACAGACAGCCACTTGTGAACGGGGGACGGACTCCGACGGTCATTAAGACTTCCGTTTTCGGCTTCTTAAACTTCGTAAATACTGAATCGTCCTAACAAGGGTTTGACGCCCGAAGAACTGTACCACGGAAGACCTAAAGTGACTCCAACTAAGAGGCGAGACTCTTGGACCGGTTCCCGAGGGGCCCAGAACGAAAAGTCCGACGAGAGACCGACGTTCGAGACGCCCGGAGACAGACGTTCCAACGAACCCATTATACACCCACAAACGTTTGGAACGACGGACGGGCTTCCCTTTTTCGTGTCTTCGACCAAGATCGGGGAAGATCTCCCAGTAGAACCGGTACGGTGAATTTGGGGGGGACCCAAACAACCGAGTAGAGGGTACACCGAACCACGATGGGAGTCTCGAACCCTATCACCGAAAAAGTCTTCTCTCGTTAACACCTTGGTCTGTGAGAGAAGATCATCTACAAAGGAAGAGAGTTCGAACCCAACCATCGATGAGAGAATCCCTAAGACGGAGGACGGGGATGAAGGTCAACGTCAAATAACCGAGGTCCTCACCCGAAGACTGGATTTGTCCCCGTCGCTAATCGTAAGTCCGTGGATAACCTCGGAACACAACCAAAGATTCACCATTTGAGACATGTCGTAACGCAACCGTTTATCGAAAGGAAAGGAGGGAGCGAGGGTGAGGTGCCGTCTGTAGTGACCAGTCGGATTCCTCCTTCTCACGTCCGAACTAATCAGTGCAGACGATGTCCTTACACTCTTTGTCTCACTTGTCCGACGATGACCAACTGGGACCAGAACGCGAACATCCTTACTCTCGTTATTCCCGAAGTATGGATGGTACCGTAAGAGTCGAGACGTCTTACAAGTGTCAGTGTGAGTAAGTCAGGAGAGCTGTTCGCGACCCAATATGTCACCAGGACGAGTCGGACCCTACCAATGATAGCATCAACCTTGTGTCGAAGTCCTCCCTCCGGGTTTCTCCCACTCCACCCTTCCACCGTGAAAGACTCAGTCCGTTTGTCTTGGTTCCGGTCATGAAACACACTGTTCGGGACGGAGGGGAATATGGAAAGATGTCTTTATCGGAGTCTCTCCAGTTCGCTGAGTGGGCTACTTTGTGTCGATCGTTTACGGTCCCCAACTTGGGTCCAGAAAACGAGACTTATCTTCAAAAGTCCCCAAGATCGACATGGATCACCAACATGGGAGAAAGGACCCAAACAACACCCAGAAACATTCAACTGAGGGACACAGTAACCCGTTAGATTTTCTTCCTCTTCTACCGACGGCACAAACCGAACGAACGAAAGAGAACCTTTAGACAAGACTTGACACTAGAGTATCAATAACATTTATACGTAGCTACGCCGTGGAATTTGAAAAACTTGATGTAAATAGACCTCCGGTCACACTCATTAGGCCCTAGTACCCCCCTCCTTCGTCTCTGAACTTGCGTCCGGGACGGTCCCGTCGGCACGAGACTCGCCCCTCAGACCCGTCCCGGACCTGACACTCGGTCCTGCCGACAGTAGTGTGAAGAAATCAAAGGGTGGCGACCCAGGACCTAGGTGACTATACGGATCGGTGTCTGTGTCCTCGGTTGAGGGACTGACCCCTCAAACCCTTCCTTCTGACCTCTCCCACCCCATTCCAAGTTCCGTCTGTCGTCGAGCTGTCGGGACCTTTCCAACCCAATAAGTTCTGGGTCACAGACCGATCTCGCGGACCCGTGAAACTACCGTCGAGAGAACAGGACCGAGAGAGCAGGGGGAGTGTCCGAATTCGAGGACAGAAAATTTTGAAAAAATCAATAAAAATCGACGTGACCCAGAAGTAACGACGCACACCCGAAGGAGATCAACGGTGTTTGTCACCGCTGAGAAACAACGCCACTCGCCCGAAGAGTGACACCACCGAAGAGAACAACGTCTCGTATCGCCAACGTCGTACGTCCGAGTCATCAACAGCATGTGCCCGAATCAACAAGACGCTAGGTACCTTAGAATGGTCTGGTCCCTAACTTGGGTACAGGGGACATAACCGTCCACCTAAGAATTAGTGACTCGGTGGTCCTTTCAGGAATTCAAACCAGAACTGGGGAGGGATGTAACCGTAAGGGGTCACCCCGAGTCTTCCGATCAACCCGTCGGGGGAGCCACTAGAGTTCGGAACAAATGACGGTCCCGAGTCGGGATGGACGACCTCCGGAAGAGGGACATATGGACGGACCTGACACCTTGGACCCACTCAGTGTGGACACCCTGGAGTCGTCCAGACCGACGAACGGGACCCGGGTCGGTAACAGTCGTCGGAGTCCGACAGGTCTGGGTCCGGGAACGGAGGGAGGTCGGTGTACGGAACACGGGTTGGACAGAGGACGGAAGGTGGGTTTCAACGTGTCGGGGGGTTCAACGATGAGGTCCCGTTACTGTCCGGTACAGAAACCTTACCTTCACTCTGAGGAAGTCTGAAAATACGGACGTGGGGAAGAGTCTCGTAGGGTCATTGGTTCATAAACCGTCTTTTCTGTGTCTTGTATAGTAGTTTTATTGTGGAAACCTCAAAACAACTTGAGAGGAGTGGGATCCAAAGGGACCACGGAGTCTACCATCTCTTAGACGGACGTTACGTCCTCCGGGTCCAAGTTAGGGACCCAACCCTTCTAGGGGACCTCTTCCTTTACCGTTGGGTGAGGTCATAAGAACGGACCTCTTAGGGTACCTGTCTCCTCGGACCCCCGATGTCAGGTACCCCAGCGTTTTCTTAGTCTGTACTGACTCACTGATTGTGAAAGCGAAAGAGAAGTGGGTTAATATTTCAAAGAATGTCAGTCAATTCCTTTCGGGGTGGTAAGGAGGAAACGGTTAGTTTACTACTTTATGTATTTTACTTCAGTTCTTCTTTATATCATAAATTCTACTAAGTGTCAATTTCAGTTCGGGGTGTAGTGAGAAAAAATTTCTCAAAATAAAAACCGACGTGACTCAGAAGTGACGACGTTCGCCCGAGAAAGATCAACGTCACTCTCCCACGATGAGAAACAGTACCACGTACCCAAAGAGTAACGCCGCCGAAGAGAACACCTCGTGTCCGAGATCCGCACGTCGAAGTCATCAACGTCACACACCCGAGTCACTAACACTGTGTACCCGAATCAACGAAGTGTCGAACACCTTAGAAGAGTTTGGTCCCTAACTTTGACAGGGGGACGTGGTGGTCTCTTCCGGGACCAGGGACAAAGATCGAGCACACCGGTCCTAATATTCTTATACCTCCGTCGTCCCTTAACACCTTTCTCAAAGTCTCACCTCTAAAGTCTCAGTCTCGACGCAAACTCAGGGTCGACCACTCGGAGACACCTGTGACAAAAGACAAGACATTTTATCCCTATTGTTATCAAGGATGGACTCTCAAACGACTCTACAGACGTCCTCGGTTGGTATACGAACCGTGTATCGGTCTCAGGTCGTTCTCAAATAAATTTCAGAAACGAAATGTCGACGTTGAGTAGTGACTAAGTACCGGAGGACTCGTCTTTCCCCGACCTTCGAATCGAAAGCGTTCTCCCTCGTAGACAGGGACCGTTGTGGGAACCGATACCGTTTCGTGTCCAATGCATACTGTGTTGGTTTCGCCCCCAGACCAGGGTCTCTGCCTCATCGTCCCAGGATCGTCCCTATCGTCCACCTCCCCCTGTTCTGACTCGTCTTCGTACCCTCTACGTCGGGTCCAGGTACAACCCAGACCTCACATATGTGTCCCCCTGCTCCGTACAGACAAAACAAGAGGCACCACCAGAAACGGATCTTGACACAGACCTCCGTATCCATTACAGATTTGTAAATAACTTACTCATTTCTTATTTAGCTACTTACTTGTTGGAATAGTCAGTCTCGGACCAACAACGTCCTTAAGGTAAACTTTTGTTCCTCTTGTCGACGACCGTCCCTTGCTTCCAAGAGGCCGTTGTCTGCCCAGACAGACCTACATTTCTCAATCGCTAACCAGTCCACCATATCTTGGTCCAAGACCCCTGTACCTCACCCGTTTCCCTAAAACCAGATGCCTGTCACCTTCGGTCATTACAAAGGTCTCAAGTGACTCACTCTTGGACTCGAAACCTCGGTCCGAAGGGCCGAATTTCGGGTCGAGACAGTGACCGCGCCGTACACTGGACACAGTTCAGTGATTCAGAGAGGTACGGAAGTAAAAAGAAGGACATTTCATTCCTACTACTATCATGGGTGGAGTGTCCCAA
Organism: Capra ibex; assembly: GCA_006410555.1. Classification (NCBI taxonomy): domain Eukaryota; kingdom Metazoa; phylum Chordata; class Mammalia; order Artiodactyla; family Bovidae; genus Capra; species Capra ibex. Next base: position 26,985,502 of record SJYO01033645.1, on the reverse strand, counting down.
CAACTCTCCTAATTTACTCTTCTAAACATATTTCACGTATGACATTCAAGAGTTCTTCGTGGAGACAAGTAAAACAAACTGTTCCACATTCTAATAGACTCGACACAAAGTTCTTTAAATTCGTCCCTTGTACGTGTTCTACCCTATCGGGTTTCCCTTTAATAAAGTCTCCGGTAATGTTACAGGTCCACACTCTCCTACTCCAGGCTCAGTCCCTATAGTAACTCACGGACTTCTCCTCCCCTTAGTTACGTTCTGTCCACCGGGTACTTCTCTATTAATTGTTGACTAACCGATTTCGTCACACCCCTCGTCTTTTAAATCTCGTGCGCGTAGACTCTTGCTCCTAAGAACCCTTCTTCTTTGGTGAAGACGTTCTCTGTCCCTACAGATTTCCTCTCCGTCCACATCCCTCCTATTTTTAAGTCAAACCCCACACGGTTCAATCCGCACCCGATGGGGTAAGTTTTCCTCTACAAATAACGGGTCGACCGACCCACACTGTAGCCCCGATCCCCTCTCGTTCGAGTCCACCGCCGGTGTCTCTCTACATTCCTCTCTTGACACCTCCACGGAGGTCCCCCGTCAGTGTTAGCCCCCGACCCCGTTCCTTCTGCCTTGGACCCTCGCCTGTCACGTCACCGGGCTCACACCCTCCCTTCCTCCTCTTGTGTCACGGAGACTTTGGAACCGTCGACTCAAGGACCTTTCTTCCCTACCTGTCGTTCCAGTCTACGAGGTGTCGGTCCCTTTGTTCCCGACTTAATCGGACTATCTACCTCACTACTGGCGACTCTTGTCAAAGTCGAAGAACTTTTGATCACCATCCAAAATCCTTAAAGATTTTCCTTCCTTCCTTTACCCTAGTCACACCTAGACATCTAAAAGTCCCTTATAGAATTCCTTGTCTTACCCCCCCTTTACCTTAAAGTCCCTCCTGGCTGTGTTTGTGTCCACAAAAAGTAGGATCTTTATCCGTACCGAACCTCATTTTCAGTTCTATGACCTCCTCCTCCCTCCGAACCCAAACATCCTCCCACTTCCTCGACCAGAACCTACTCCGTCCACTTCCATCTCCGTCGGACCTTTAACTCCACCCTTCACTCTCCGTCGCTCTTCAGCTACAACATCTTTCTTGTACTGTCGAAACTAAAGAATCACTTCTTTCCCTACTTCCGAATTCCCCCTCCTTCACCCTCTCACCGGACCCCTTTTACATCCTTATCCACAAACCCCTCTACTTCCATTAAGTGTGCTCTACTCTTCTCTGCACGTCTTCGGTCCCCAGTGGGTCACCGCTGACTTCTACGGGGGTTCTCACTAGTCAACGACCACATACAAGTGAGACTAAAAAAAACGTCGTCAAGACACGACCCCTAATTCTGATCTTTACGGAGAGTTGCCCCGACTTGTTTCCCACTAAACCTCACCTCTCTCTCGAAACCCACGTCACTGTCTCAGTTTCGTAGAACGTCAATTTTGTAGTCCGACCTAAAACCCGAGGAACCACCGATCAACCTTAAACACCTTACTTCACTAAAGGGTTGTTTTTCGTTCTGAAATCTTTTTACAAGGATTCAGAGGTAAACCGAAAGCCCACTCAACACACCTAAAAAACTTCGTGGTTTAGACATACCTTCTACTTTAACGACTAGGACCCCCGTTTACGGTGATTCCTAATGTACCGTCGACCCCGACCCCATAAAGTGCCCTCTTCGATTGATCCCTGGGAGTTTCCGTAGCCAGGACGGAGTAGTGACTTAATAGAGTTTACTCGACGTAAACAGTAAGGGTAATCCTACCTGCTGAGGTAGACCTGTCCCTAGGACATGAAAGACTAGGGTAAGAGACGTATCTTGCCCCGACCGGGGTCTTGTCCGTAAAGTGTCTATAGGAGACTGAACTAACGTAAGACTAGTACACGTCGACCCCCCGAACAAGGTCCCATAAACCACAAAACAAGTAGTCATGATCCCGCCCGCTACGTCCTTCACACCCGAGTCCATGACTTGTCTCCTACGATAGTCACGGGGAGGGACGTTACACGTGGGTAGTGGACCTCTGAGTGTCGTACCTCCTCTACGTCGTATCCACCGGACTCACGGATCGAATCGTGCACGAGTGACCCCTGACAGAATAATAGATCATAAAGTTCGGTTTACAGAGGACAAGGTGCTCTCACATAAGAGGTCATAACACCGTTAATTCCTCGCTGACCTACAGGAGACTTCGAACTCGTTTCTTTGGAAAGGTCCTCGACGAAAAGTCTTTGTGACCGTTTACAAACGGTACCCGTTGCGACACAAAGATTTCCCGTCCACCACTCCGGTAACAGTCCCAAAGGTCCTTCTGTGTATTCTCGGACTCGTAGCACGTCAGGATTAGGATCGAGGGTCTGACTCGTTTACACATCGACTAATTTATAAATAGATAACAGGACAGGTGGAGTTATTTTGTCCCGTGAGAAATTTCACCAACGGAATTACTGCAAACACACAGAACCTTACGGTGGGGTCCCGTTTGTTTGCTGTAGGCTTTTACACTTTTGTACTTTTAGTTATTGTTCTTTACTTTTCAAGTAAAGTGACTATTTTGTAGTAAATAGAATTAGTAACCCCGAAGAGTCTTTAAGGATTCACGGGAAAATTTACGGTCGTAGTTCCGATCACGGGTGTCACACGTCTTCCCTCAGCTCCGTTCTTAGGACTAACGAACCCGGTCCCTCGTCCGATTCCTCTTCATACGAACACCCCGTCCACGGGCGACCTGACCAAAGGTTGGTTCCTCGAGGGTTCGCCCCCACAGAAGATTATAAAGACCATAAAGTGAAGGTCACTTTTATTATATGATGAAAGGATACTTTCTATAAAGTGTTCTGGGATTGACACGTCGTATTCACTGGGTGAAAACCATCCGGAATACATTATTATTATTAAGTACGACTAATTATTATTAACCCTCTTACTTTAATAATGAGGCGAAGGTCCTTGGGATATGGAACGGGACGAGGGTCCGACGCACGGGTGAGGGGTGTGACTTGGGTTTATCCCTACTCTATCATGTTCAGGAGACCATTCGTCCAACCTCCGGGACCAGGGGTCCCTTGTCGAAAGACCGACCACCCGAGAGGAAAGGAAACGAAATGTACACGTCGGAGTAGGTCGGAAGACCAAAGGAACACACAAGTCAGTACAGGCTGGTAAACGTTGGGGCACCTGATATGGGGTGGTCCGAGAAGACAGGTACCTGAAAAAGTCCGTTCTTATGACCTTTGGGACGAGGTCCCCTAGAAGGACTAGGTCCCTAGCTTTGTCGTAGAGAACCCAGAGGACGTAACCATCCTCCAAAGAAATGGTGAGGTGGTGGACCCGTCGGGGGAAACCAAGGAATCGAGAAGAGTGTTCTGGGTTTACATCTCTCCTACCCCTACGGGCTCTCGAGGAACCTATGGACGTCCTCCCATCTCATAATCCTCGCGGGTCTTCCGGAACGGAAACCTATCGTGTGGGTCCGAAGGATACGTCCGAACTCTGGTCTAATCGCACCCCGCCCCGTCTTCGACCTCGAGGAGAGGACCCGGGAAACGAGAGGTCGGTGTTGGTGCCATTCCTCTACCCTTCCCGTCGGGTATAATGGCTGTATCCAAAGAGTTTAAAAGGGGTGTGTCACCGGTCTTCTGAAAAAATTTTTGTGTGTAACTAAGGGTAAAAAGGATACTATCTTAGACATTAGGAGAATAGACTGTGGAGAAGAGGGGAGAGTGAGACATGAGCTCGGTAGGACTGAAGGATGGTCAAACAAATCCCTTGACTCAGAAGGTCGACCCTAGGACAAGAATTGTCAAGAAATGAACTTACCGAGTCACTAAGTCCACAGTGAAATAAAAATAATAATCTTCCAGAAAGAAAAAATTTATGCAAAAAAAAGTAAACCGGCACAGCCTAGAAGCAACGTAGTGCACCCTAGAAAACAACACTTGCCTGAGATCAACACCGTGTGTCCGAATCGTCAATACCGTGTGTCCGAATCGACGAAGAACCGTACACCCTAGAAACAAGGGGCCGGTCCCTAGGCTAGACACAAAGAACGAAACGTTCCACCTAAGAATTGGAAACCTAGTGGTCCTTTGAGGGAGTCCACAGTGAAATTTTATAATGAAACGGTCCCTGGAGAGAACTGGAGTTTTAGATTTACTCTGGAGGAAGTCTCAAAATACATCAAGAGGTGTCTCCAGTAGAGTTAAACAGTCATGGAAATTAAACACTAATAAAAATTCAAGATACTCACTCGGAACTACCGGTGACCAGTGTCAAGTGGATTGCGTAACATCTGTGAGTCATGTACGAAGATCTGGTATACCGGACCTCCCGATTTACTTACCTACTCAAGGTGTCTCATAAGTCGGACGTTTAAGAAGTCCCTGGTTTATCCAGGGCACCAGTTCGTGCTAACCCTACGGGAGAAGACCAGAGGGGAATCTCTCAGTATTAGAAGTAATCACGTCCTTGTGACTCAACCCGAGGTTACTCCTTTTTTTTTTTTTCGTTTTTTATTTTGGGTTTGTCATCTTTCCCTCAAATTAAAAGAAACCGGAGAACAAAAGAGTTGAGTTCCCAGTGTATAAAAAGTGGAGTGTAGATAATTGTAGGATGTCTTATATGAAAATTTTCTACGAAATGGCCACGAAGGACGGACCCTTTAGACGTTTAGAGTTTTCTGACGACTCGAACCCCACCCCTGACCCGTAGGAAGTAACTCGTGGGAGTACCACGGACCGATGATCGTAGTACTTGTGTACACGTTGGTGATAGTCTCGTTTCGTAGCCCGTATTCATTTAGAACATCAATCGAACCCAAATATAAAAAATCCTTTCTCCCTCCTTTTTTGTCAATTTTAAGATAAACACACGTCTCTCTTAGAAACGTCAATATTGTCACTCGTCGATGTAATGATCAGAAAATGACCTTGGACTTACATGTTCACAATCCTTCGACTAATCAGGTGGTTGGTGGGTCATTAACGTAGAGTTAAGTCAGAAGAACAAGAGTTATAAGCGTCGTTGAGAGCTTAAAAGGTTGTCTATATTCGCTTAAAACCCGCCCCCGTCTCTGACGTACGTTATAATCGTAATTACCTCCAAAGTCTTGTGTGGGAAAACCGTAGAAATCATACAACATACATCCATCCCAAGAACTCCGCCCCAACATTAATTCACGTCACCTAGACTTTAATAAAAACTGGTCGGGGATGAATCCCGTTTTGACGAACTGAATGGCTGAGGTAGATCAGAGTAAAAGGTCACCTTTTTATTTAATTACTATTAAATCCCCCTCACCTAATACATATGTAAACAAGATCGTGACCTCATTCCTACTAAGTATAAACTTGGTGTTACATATGTACAGACTCTCAGTTCAATAACCTTTTAATGTCGGGTCCCTATGACAACTACGTTTATTCGATGTCACATGAGACAACCCAATTGGTCCTTTTGGTGTTGTTTTATTTGACTATTACTATTTCGATTCGATTGACATTAAGTATTAATTTTTCATGGTTCTCGTCGTTAACGTTTATCGTTGGTTGAGCTCTGCTGTAACTACTACACGACTATTTCTCAGGAAGAGGGTCTGAAACCTTTACAGTCGAGACACGGACGTGTACACTTTAACCTCGGAAGAGTATCTCATCTGCCCGAGACGTACCCACCGACCCAAACATCTTCCTATGACACCCGATGAGTCATTGAAAATCATAAAAGACTCAGTTAATGTTTAATCATCGGGATCATGATACATGTTGATGTTCGAATTAGTTTGACATGTGGTAAGTGGTATTACTAGGTTTTCTCCGGAAATTCTTTATTTGAGTCAACTCCTTGTCCCCGTACAAAGACCATTTCAGGAGAGGTTGGGGGTGAGGTCATCCAGGGTCAGAACTGACAAATCCTGTAATGGAGGAAGACCGCCCCGAAAGGAAAAGATCGAGTACGTCTCGTCCCCACACGTAGACCTAAATATTTCATGAGTACAAGAGTCAAATTATTCTCAAAATTATGGGTCGTGTTTTATTAGAGATTCTATCTTGTAATTTACTTTTTTTCGTCACACGCACTATCATACATATTATACAATACGAAATTTTATCAGAATATATACAACTGTCTGTACATATGTGAAATATAACAACCCCATAGACCTTCGTTTATGATCTTTGTCTTGTTTTATCAACGGAGACCTCTGTCCATAACAGACGACCCTTTTTCCTCCCTCCTTCCGACCCAAAAAGTGATCTATAAGGATGTACGACAAACTTAAAACGTGTTAAATGTGTAATTGATAATTTTTATACTTTCTTAGATTTAAATCTTTTCTCCCTTTTTTCCTAGGTCACTCGGATGTCTCTGAACTAAAAACGGAGTCGAAAAAAAAAAAGAAAATTTTCTCTGTTTCCAATGCAAACCAAATAAACAAAAGACTACGGAAAATGGGGGGAAGTTCTTGTCAGTACATAATCCGTGCTCCAAGGTATTACATTTCTTTTTGGAGATGTACTCTACCGTCCCAATATTTTGGTCCGGGTTCGGGACCTTAAAGTCTCATTCCATTTCTGGAACCAGAGTTTTGTGGTAAAAGACTGTCTAACCTGGACGATAATTTTTTTAAAGGTTCACAAGACTACACAAAAGTATATCGCGTATACATTTTATATTTTTCCTCACGAGAAGTATTCAGTGAACAGGTGACAGGTAAACGTCGAACTTATATTCTTTTTTCGTGTTTTACCTCTGTTTTAAGTATATCGTTTCGTGTAAATTTACTCAAGTAAAGAGAATAAAGTAGACGAAATCATAACGAGTTCCTCTGTTTCGTTAATAAATACGACTTAGCGATAGTCCTTAAATTTTTTCTCGTTTGTCTTTATCATGACATAAATCACAAAGAATCACTGTTTACTTCATCAAGTGATTAATACATTTTTTCCTAACATAAGAAAATGTGTCTAACTGTGTTCTCTCATGTAAAAGAAACATAGAATTTACGACTCATTATGAAGAAAGAATCTCACTTTAGAGAGGTCTTTATTCATCATATAACTTTAATATACCCAAAACTCACTGACGTCGCTCTGACATCTCATTCTTAACTACTTCGTCCTTCCTTACAAACCTGTGCTACCTTCCGGAGGGAGACCCACCGCATCAATCTCTAGTACTACTTAAGGAGTTTAGTCTCTCCCCGAAACACGTTGACCCGGAGTTCATCACGATTTCATCAGTGTCTGTAGGTCTCCACCCCTATGTCCGACGACAGGTGGATCGTATGAAGTCTTTTAAGATGTTACTTCTGTGTAGTCATGTTCAATAATCGATAGGGTTCCGAAACCAGTTGAATCTCATGTTTACAATTTATGGTGTTCGGTGTAGGGAGCCAGACTCCTACAGGGGGACATACGATTCACACGTTCATAAACGGGCTGCGAAGAACAGGAGGATCAGTGGGGACAAGTCGGGGAAAGGATAGGGTCCGGGACGTCCGACTCTGTTGAACTCGGGACATAAGGTTTGAACCCAAGTACATCTCCCCTAGGTACATTGGTGTTCGGGCGCCCATTGGGTGCGTTCCTTTGGATGAGTCTAACCCAGATTTATTGAATGTAAAAACGAACGGACTTAATCGGTCATTAACGTACACCCATCTGAAGCGGTCTTTACCAGATTTACTAGTTAATCTCCCGTTTTTCCTCAAGGAAAGAAATTTCGAGTTCTCAGGGACAACTTCTCGGGATGAAGGGTTCGGGACGAGCGTACCCGGACACGGGTCGAGAGACGCCACGGACCCATATAACATGTAAACGGATTGCTATTACTTAGCTCCTGAATAAAACATCCTTTTATATCCCGTGAAGGTAATGTACGTTAGTCCGTTTTTCCGACGTTTTACACGGTGAGGTAATTAAAGTTTGTCTTAGGAAAGGTTTACAGTGGGACTTTGGTCTTATTCCCCAATAATGTTTAGACTTCCTTAATTCGCATTAAAAGTAAACATGTTTCCTCAACTCCCTATGCCGAGGACGGTGTGTGTGTGATAATTAACCCGATTTAAACTAAACGGTTAAAGTCACACTTGGCTCAGGACTGGATCGGACCGACCGCGACTCTAGTCCCCCAGGGTGGCAGAACCTCCCGCGTCCACGTACACGTGCGTACATGTGTGCGCGTGTGCGTTCACGTCTTCCGTGTCTCTCACACTGTACTGCCCGAGCGACAATTGCTTATACCAGAAGTTTCTTCGTTTTGTTTGCCGTCGAAGACCGCTCAGCGCATTGGTGAGACTCGGAGTCAAAGGAATAGACATTTTCCCCGACTCTTGTAGTAGTAGTCACCCTCAGTACTCTTACGCGCTCAACCTCATCATCCAGTCTTGTGAATCGCACCACGGGTCGGGTATCCAATGTGGGTAATTTACCATCGAGAATAGAAACAAAAGTAGAAGACTCCCACCCACCCACCCACCTACCCGAGAACACGGATTCGACCAAGGTCTAATGCGTCTTCCTTTAGACCTGGACCATGGTCCTACCCTGTTGGAAGTGTCGGTAACACCCCAGTCGGAGTCTCGGATCCTCCAGTCCAGTCGGGTGACTCCAGTGAAGGAAGGACTAGAGTCAAGGGTGATAGAGACCCTTTTCTCGTCGGTCTGAACCTCCCCTCGTGTCTCGTCCTCTGTCCTTATTCGTCCTATTCCGCGAAGGCCCCTGCCAGGTCAGACTGGGAGTGAGGTGCAAGGCCATGAACCACTTCTCCAACATGTTGTGAGCGTCCCATCTAAAGTCCAGTGTCAACTGCTACAGACGTATCCTTTGTTTTGTTTTTTGTGTAACGAAGTCACCACGGGTTTAACCGTACCCAGCAGGGAAGGAGGACGGTGGGTGGTACCCACGGGTCGTACCAGGACCCCTCCCCACACGAGAGGAGAGAGGGTGTCCTGCAGTGACACACGAGAACTTCTCGGTCGAGGGACAGGACGATCCTGTCTTCTCGTCGGGGTGTTCTGCTGGTCCCGGTCCACCCACAACTTCCTACCCTCCCGACACGTCGTTCTGAAGTCTCGTCCCCCGTCACTCCCCGTCTCCACGACCCCACACCCACAACGTGGAGAGTGACTTTCTGTCACCCGGGGTCCCGTGAGTCGGAAACGGGACCTTAGTCGTAGAGTCCACACTCCTGGGACTGGACTGAGACAGAGACCAGAGTGGACACAGACCCACGGGGAGACGGAAATAGGACGTGGTGTCGCGGTCGAACTCACCACCTTTCCTCCCCTGTCGGACCCCGATGTCACCCCCTACTCCGCCACCGAATCCTGATTCGGTGGAGAGGAAATTCTTCCTTCCCACCCGGGGATCTTCCGTATCCTAGGGTGGACCGTCCCCTATGAACCATCTATCCACAGTAAACTTTCTAATTCATGTCTCGTTCCACCGACCCAAACTCTGACCCTCGACCTGAGATAATAGTCCTCTTAAGGTGACACCCAGGACTCGAAAGTACGTTGGTAAAGGAGGGGGAGTGAAGGGGACAGGGGAGAGAGACAAGGATCGAAGTGACCAGTGAAAGAGACCGACGGTGCGCTTGGGAGACGACTGCGACTGAAGAGGTGGAAGAGGGGTGCTCCGAGACGAGACCGGGGAGACGTAAGTACTGGGACGACCTCTGGGAAGGGACTTCTTGGTCGTATCTCTTTTGCATTTCTTTCCTTGAGAAACGGATGATCTCCCGATGCACGAACACAGAGACAGCGAAGTCAACACAGATTCAGAAACGCTGGGATACCCGACATCAGACGGTCCGAGGAGACAGGTACCTTAACAGGTCCGTTCTTATCCATAACGATGCGGGAGGAGGTCCCGTAGAAGGACTGGACCCCTAGGATGGGCACAGAGAACGTAGAGGACGTGACGTCCGCCTAAGAAATGGGTGACTCGATGGACCCTTCGGGTGTGTCTCCATGTTTGGCACCATTAATACTCCTTTTCAATTTTCTTCTTTTTCCATTTTCGGAAAGGGAACATATACTGATATGTTCCGCCCTCTCAACTGCAACTCCTAATGGGTTCAGGTTTTTCCTGTTCACCTCCCTTTAAAGTCCTCGACCCCACCGACAAAGGGAACTTGACCCACGATCAATGTCCACCGAGCACCTTATAAAGTGATTGGGTGTGAAAATACACGACGAGACAAATACACTATAAAAAGTACCATTTTCAATAATCTTTTTTTTGGGATTGACACGTCTTGCAGTCTACTTCATTTACTACAGTCTCTTATCTTTTATTATTTACGAGATCCTAAGTTTTCACCCTCTCTCCTCCGACTCGACGACACTCTCTTCCCAAACCCCTGTTCCAGTCCCGAGGACGTCACCGGACCACTTATCCTTGTCCCGAGTAAGTCCTGGTCGTCTCACCCTCCGCCCCCGAGGTCACCGAGGTCCAGAATCGGACCCTTGGGTCCGTCAACGCCGGTGACGGTATCAGTCCACACGGGTCCAGGGTCGTGACGTTTCTAATTCTGGTTGACCCGATATTCGACTCCTGGGTCCCGAACCCTTAGAGGAATCCCGAGGGAGTTGAGGACCTTTGGGAGGACGGACGAGGACGGGTCCGGAGCAGAGTCAACATGTGGTTAGGACGAGGTGGGACGACCCGAGTCTGAGACGAGATTCGAGAGAACGACTGTCTGGTCCCCGAGTCCCTGGTCGGCGGTCCGGGCCTCGCGTCGGGGGAAAGACGAAGGCACAACCAAGGACGTGTCTAGACTCGGAGATTGACCCTAGGACGGGGCATCGACTCTGGACGATGGAGCGGGACGAGTCCTACTTAGTGAAAGACGGTTTATGTCAGGGGACAGGAGACCCGATTAAGGACAGGAGGGGAAAGACGAACTACAACTCACAAGGAATTTAAGGTGGGTTCAGTTTCTAATCCCGCAATCGGATTCCTCCTCGACGATCTCTCCGTCTGCCCCCGTTTCCACTCGAGTTGCTCCCTCACACACTTCCCCGTCCATCCCCTTGTGACTCCGGATTGACCAAGGACCCCGTCGTCCAAGGATTGACCCGAGGAGTTTCGGAGAACGGGAGAGGACAGGTAACATGAGTGACGTCAATCTGATGAACCAAAGACCCATACCAACACGATCTACGTGTGAGGTGTCAAGCAATAAGTGTAAACGTGTCACAATGGTATCTATTGTTGTATTGAGACGAGGATCCTCAAAAGGGACCATCGACTCTACCATTTCTTACACGGATATTACGTTCTCTGGACCCAAGCTAGGGACCCAGCCCTTCTAGGGGACCTTATCCCTTACCGAAGGGTGAGGTCATACGATACCTGTCTCCTCGGACCACCCGATATCAGGTATCCCAGTGTTTCTCAGCCTGTACTGACTCACTGATTGTCCTCCACACGTCGAGTGTCGAACATACCAGTCTGTCGGTACAGTGAATTTCAGGTTTTAGGAGTAGGTTCCGAAGTGTCCCGTCTTTGACTGAGGTCGGGTGGAGAGGTCAGAGTACGGTACAAGACGAGTAAGTGAGACGTGACTGGTGTGACCGAAAGAAAATGTTGGAGGGTTATCCGACAGGAGGTAATAGAGTCGGAGACGTGTGTGACAATTTGTAGATCTAACAAGAAGGGTTCATCGATTGAGGGCTAGGAGAACATCTGGAGTCGAGTTTCGTGACGGAGGAAGTACTTCAGAAAGACTGTGGACCAGAACCACTCCCGTGAGACAGAATACAAGAGTTTTGAGGGTGTGAGAAGGAAGTGTCATGAGAGAGGTCAAGATTTAGTTACTAAACACACGAATAAACTACTTTAGACAGAGACGGCCCTGAGACTCGTTACACTGACGTCTCTTAACTAACACAAAACGAGGTCACGGACCGGACCATGGACCGTACGTGTCTGGAGTCTGTATAATCACCCTCTATTTACTTACTTGACTACGACTCCGACTTTGAGATTATGAAACCGGTGGGGTACGTTTCTCGACTGAGTAAACTTTTCTGGGACTACGACCCCTTCTAACTCCCGTCCTCTTCCCCTACTGTCTCCTACTCTACAAGCCTACCGTAGTGACTGAGTTACCTGTATACCCAAACCCACCTGAGGCCCTTTACCACTACCTATCCCTCCGGACCACACGACACCAAGTACCTCAGTGTTTCTCAGCCTGTACTGACTCGCTGACTTGACTTTACTTACTTATTAACGGGTCACAGGACCTTCGGTTCTTTCTTTTTAGGTCTTTCTCCCCTACTGATTATCTCGGTATACGAGGGTTCTTCCATTCTCGACCTTTCTCAGAGTCCCCTGTACCAGGATGACCACCGAACTCTCTCTCGTACCGGTGCACATCCACCTCCGTTTCACAAGTGTCGTCTTACTCGTCACCGCACCCACGTTTCCTCCTTGAACCCTCGGACTACTTCCTGTCTGTGCCTACCTCTACTCTCCTAAACAAAAAGAGAAAATTTCTATCCACTCAAGATTCCAACGAACTCTTTCTTTTACCGGTTATACTCTTTTCCAAAGTTTTACGGGTAAATTGGATTGATTAAAATAAAGAAGAAAATAACTTCATTCAACCAAATATTATAATGTAATCAAAGTCCACATGTTGTGTCACTAAGTTGCAAAAGTATCTATATGAGGTAAATTTCAGTGATTTTTGTTACCGATATAGAAGGACACGACACCTTATATAGGAACAACGAATAAATAAAATATGTATCATCAAACACAGACAATTAGGGGATGGTGATAGAACAAGAGGGAGGAAGGGAAAGGGAGGACCATTGGTGATCAAACAAGAGTATAGACACTCAGAGACAAGACAACATAAGTAAGTAAATAAAAAAATCTAAGATGTATATTCCCTCTAGTATGTCATAAACAGACAGAAATAGATCGAATAAAGTGATTCGTATTATAAGACATCCAGACAGATACAACAACTTTTACTGTCATAAAGTAAACAGAAATACCGACTCATCATAAGGTATAAGTAAATGGTGTAAAAGAATTAGGTAACTAAACAACTACTCATGAACCCAACGAAGGTACAGAACCGATAACATTTATCACGACGACACTTGTAGTCCACGTACATAGAAAAACTTGATCTCTAAAGTAGAAAAGATCAATGTATGGGTCGTCACCTTAACGATCTAGTATAACATCAAGTACGCTTCTCAACTGAGTAACCTTTTCTGAGACTACGACCCTCCCCAACCCCCGTCCTTCTCTTCCCCTGCTGTCTCCTACTCTACCGACCTACCGTAGTGACTGAGCTACCTGCACTCAGACTCACTTAAGACCCTCGACCACTACCTGTCCCTCCGGACCGTGCGACACTAAAGTACCCCAACCAACGTTTCTCGACCTGTGCCGACTCGTTGACTTGACTTGACTGACATCAAGTTGAAAATCAAAAATTCCTTCGAGGTATGATAAAAAGTAGTCAAGTTAGCGAGTCAGTATAGGTTGAGAAACGCTGGGGTACCTGACGTCGTACGGTCCGAAGGGACAGTTAGTGGTTGGGACCTTCGAACGAGTTTGAGTACAGGTAACTCAACCACTACAGTAGGTTGGGAGATAGCAGGGGAAGAGGAGGAAGGAAGTTAGAAAGGGTTGTAATTCCAGAAAAAGTTACTTAGTCAAGAAGCGTAGTCCACCAGTTTCATAACCTCAAAGTCGAAGTCGTAGTCAGGAAGGTTACTTATAAGTCCTGACTAAAGTAAATCCTAACTGACCAACCTAGAGGAACGTCAGGTTCCCTGAGAGTTTCTCAGAAGAGGTTGTGGTGTCAAGTTTTTGTAGTTAAGAAGGCCCGAGTCGAAAGAAATATCAGGTTGCGTATAAGTATGTACTGATGACCTTTTTGGTATCGAAACTGATCTGCCTGGAAACAACCGTTTCGTTACAGAGACGAAAAATTGTACGACAGATCCAACCAGTGTCGAAAAGAAGGTTCCTCGTTCACACAAAATTAAAGTACCGACGTCAATGGTAGAAGTCACTAAAACCTCGGGGGGTTTTGTTTCACGAATGAAGTCGTCGTGTATGTGATAAAAGGTATCACCGAAGTCATTGAATATAAGGATGGTCGTCACATCTTCCCAAGGGAAAAGTAGGAAAGGTCGTAAATGATAAACGTCTATAAAAGGACTATCGGTAAGACTCTCCACACTCCACGATAGAGACAATAAGACTAAACGTAAAGAGTCTAATCACTACGACTCGTAGAAAAGTACACGAACAAAGGGTAGACATATAGAAGAAAATTTTTACAGACAAGTCCAGAAGACGAGTAGAAAATTAGTCCAACGAACTGAAAAACGATAACTCAACATACTCGATGAATATATAAAACCTACCACCAAATCAGTGAGTCAACACAGACTGTGAAACATTAGGGTACCTGACATCGGGCGGTCCGAGTAGACAGGTACCCTAAAAGGTCCGTTTTTATGACCTCACCCAACGGTAAAGGAACAAGTCCCCTTGAATTGTTGGGTCCCTAACTTGTGTCCAGAGGACGTAACGTCCGTCAGAGGACGTAACATCAGTCTAAGAAATGGTCGACTAGACGGTCCCCTAGGAGATCATTAGTGAATGACCATTATGTTAAACTTTTATAAAAGAGGCTAAGTCATCCAACACAAAAAAAAACCAGTTACAAAGAAAACTACACGTTCGAAAATTTAAATTCAGGGTAAATAAATAAAAACGAAAACAAAGAAAGGACAATCCTCTCTCTAGATGTTTTTAGATGATGTTAGACAGTTTCTTATAGTTTCTTATAAACCGGACATAAGACGACATCCTCAAAATGTCAAAGTCCAAAATTTAAATCCAAAAATTAGGTGAAACTCGAATAAAAACATGTGTTATACTTGTTTACAAGATTAAAGAAAGAAAATGTACATCGACAGGTCAAAAGGGTCATGTTCAATGACTTCTCTGACAGAAAAGAGGTAACATGTAAAAACGGAGGAAACAACATCTATTTGACTCGTGTTCAGACACCCAAATAAAGACCCGAGAGATGAGACAAGGTGACTATATATACAGTAAAAATAATGACATCGAAACGTTACATTTCAATATCGTTTACTAAGGGGGTCTAAACAAGAATAAGAGTTCTAATGGAACCGTTACACCCCTCAAAACACCGATGTATATTTAAAATCCTAATAAAAAAGATCAAGGCACTTTTTACAATACTCATAAAACCTTCTCTAATACAATTTAGATATTAACGAAACTCACCATACCTGTAGAATTGATAATTAAGAAGGTTAGGTACTTGTACCTTATAGAAAGGTAAAGAAACATAGTAGAAGTTAAAGGAAGTATTCACAAAGTGCCAAAAGTTTAATATCTTGAAAGTGAAGGATGTTGAAATGACTTAAGTAAATAATCAAGATCATCAAAAAACCACCGCTGAAATCCCAAAAGTTTTATATCATAGTACAGTAGATGTTTCCACTATTGTGGAAACATCAAAAAGAAGGACAGGTCAACCTATGAAAAATAAAGAGAGAAGACTGACGATACCGATCCTGAAGGTTGTGACACAATTGATCTTCACTACTTTTACCCGTAGGAACAGAATAAGGTCTAAAACCTCTTTTTCGAAAAATCGCAAAGTGACAACTCATACCTCAATTGACACCCAAATAGTACAACAAGTCAACGAGTCAACACATACTGAGAAATGTTGGGGTACTTGACGTCGTACGGTCCGAAGAAATAGGAAGTGATTGAGGGTCTCAAACGAGTTTGAGTACAGGTAACTCAGCTACTACGGTAGGTCGGCAGAGTAGGAGACAGCAAGGAAGAGGAGGACGGAAGTTAGAAAGGGTCGTAGTCCAGAAAAGGTTACTTAGGTGAGAAACGTAGTCCACCGGTTTCATAACCTCGAAGTCGAAGTCAGGAAGGTTACTTATAAGTCCCAACTAAAGGAAATCCTAACTGACCAAACTAGAAGAACAACAGGTCCCTTGAGAGTTGTCAGAAGAGGTCGTGGTGTTAAGTTTTTGTAGTTAAGAAACCGTGAGTCGAAAAACATACCAGGTTGAGAGTGTACGTATGTCTTGATGACCTTTTTGATATGAAAACTGATCTACTTGAAAACACGCGTTTCACTACAGAGACGAAAAATATACGACAGATACAAACAGTATCAAAAAGAAGGTTCCTCGTTTGTAGATAATTAAAGGACCGACGTCAGTGACAGAGATCACTAAAACCTCGAGGGGTTTCAGGTAGTGACAAAGGTAACAAAGGGGTAGATAAACGGTACTACACTACCCTTGCCTACAGTACTAGAATCAAAAACCTTACGATTCAAAATCCGGTCGAAAAAGTGAGTGCAGAAAGTAGAAGTAGTTCTCTGAGAAATCAAGGAAAAGTGAAAACCAGTAATCCCACCATAGTAAACACATATACTCCAATCACTATAAAGAGGACCTTTAGAACTAAGGTCAAACACTAAGTAGGTCGAGTCGTAAAGAGTACTACATGAGACGTACATTCAATTTATTCGTCCCACTGTTACATATCGGAACTCTATGAGGAAAGGGTTAAACTTTGGTCAGGTAACAAGGTACAGACCAAGATTGACACCAAGAAACTGGACGTGTGTCCAAAGAGTCCTTCGTCCATTACACCAGACCATAAGGGTAGAGAACTTCTTCAAAGGTGTCAAACAACACTAGGTGTGTCAGTTTCCGAAATCGCATCAGTTACTTCGTCTTCATCTACAAAAAGACCTTAAGAGAACGAAGAAGATATTAGGTTGTCTGTACCTGTTAACCGGAAAAGATTTAGGTACAACATGTACACCTTCAAGAGACAGTGCATGACGACTTCGGATCAAACTTCCTAAAACTCGTAATGGAAGGATCGTACACTTTACTCTCCTATTAACACGTCGTCAAACTTGTAAGAAACCGTAACGGAAAGAAACCCTAACCTTACTTTTGGTTGGAGAAGGTTAGGACACTGGTGACGACTCAAAAGGTTTAAACGACCATATAACTCACGTCGTGAAAGTGTCGTAGTAGAAAATCCTAAACTTTATCAAGTTGACCTTAAGGTAGTGGAGGTGATCGAAACAAGTAACATTACGAAAGATTCCGGGTGAACTGAAGTATGAGGTCCTACAGACCGAGATCCACTCACTGGTGTGGTAACACCAATAGGTCCGGTAATTCTGGAAAAGACATGTCAAGACACATAAAGACGGTGGCGAAGAATGAGAGAAGACGAAGACAATCCAGGAATGACAAAGACAGGAAATAGTACGGGTAGAAATGTACTTTACAAGGGAACAATAGAGATTAAAAGAATTTCTCTAGAGATCAAAAAGGACAAGATAACAAAAAAAGGTAAAGAAACGTAACAAGTGAATTTTTCCGAAAGAATAGAATTTAGTGGAAATAACATAGTTCTATACAAGGAAGATATGGTTGAAACTCTTAAAAAAAATAGTACTTACCTACAACTTATAACAGTTTATCACCGTGTCTCCAATTTCGTAGACGGACGTTACACCCTCTGGACCCAAGCTAGGGACCCAACCCTTCTAGGGGACCTCTTCCTTTACCGTTGGGTGAGGTCATAAGAACGGACCTCTTAGGGTAACTCCCTCCTCGAACCACTCGATGTCGGGTGCCCAGCGTTTCTCAGCCTGTCCTGACTCACTGAAGTGAAAGTGAAAGTGGAAAACACAGATGACTCTACTAGTATACTAAAAATAGGAAGGAAAAAAAATTACACTACATCGTGTAACTAAATCCCTATGACTGCTTGTTTCGATCACCTCCACTACCTTAAGGTCAACTCGATAAAGTTTAGGACTTTCTACTACGACAACTTCACGACGTGAGTTATACGGTCGTTTCAACCTTTTAAGTCGTCACCGGTGTCCTGACCTTTTCCAGTCAAAATTAACGTTAGTGTTTCTTTCCGTTACGGTTTCTTACGAGTTTGATGGCGTGTTAACGTGAGTAGAGTGTACGATCATTTCATTACGAGTTTTAAGAGGTTCGGTCCGAAGTCGTTATACACTTGGTACCAAAATCTTTTCCGTCTCCTTGGTCTCTAGTTTAACGGTTGTAGGCGACCTAGTACCTTTTTCGTTCTCTCAAGGTCTTTTTGTAGATAAAGACGAAATAACTGATACGGTTTCGGAAACTGACACACCTAGTGTTAGTTGACACCTTTTAAGACTTTCTCTACCCTTATGGTCTGGTGGACTGGACGGAGAACTCTTTAGACATACGTCCAGTCTTTCGTTGTCAATCTTGACCTGTACCTTATTGTTTGACCAAGGTTTATCCTTTTCCTCATGTAGTTCCGACATAGAACAGTGGGACGAATAAATCGAAGATACGTCTCATGTAGTATTCTTTGCGACCTGACCTTCTTTGTGTTCGACCTTAGTTCTAACGACCCTCTTTATAGTTATTGGAGTCTATACGTCTACTATGGTGGGAATACCGTCTTTCACTTCTCCTCGATTTTTCGGACAACTACTTTCACTTTCTCCTCTCGCTTTTTCAACCGGATTTCGAGTTGTAAGTCTTTTGCTTCTAGTACCGTAGACCAGGATAGTGAAATACCCTTTATCTACCCCTTTGTCACCTTTGTCACAGTCTGAAATAAAAAAACCCGAGGTCTTAGTGACGTCTACTACTGACGTCGGTACTTTAATTTTCTACGAATGAGGAACCTTCTTTTCAATACTGGTTGGATCTATCGTATAAGTTTTCGTCTCTGTAATGAAACGGCTGATTCCAGGTAGATCAGTTCCGATACCAAAAAGGACACCAGTACATACCTACACTCTCAACCTGACACTTCTTCCGACTCGGGCTTCTTAACTACGAAAACTTGACACCACAACCTCTTCTGAGAACTCTCCGGGAACCTGACGTTCCTCTAGGTTGGTCAGGTAAGACTTCCTCTAGTTGAGACCCTAAAGAAACCTTCCTTACTATGATTTCGACTTTGAGGTCATGAAACCGGTGGAACACTCTTCTCAACTGAGTAACCTTTTTTGAGACTACGACCCTCCCAAACCCCCGTCCTCCTCTTCCCCTACTGGTTCCTACTCTACCGATCTACCGTAGTGCCTGAGACACCTGCACTCAGACTCACTTGAGGTCCTCTACCACTACCTGTCCCTCCGGACCGCACGACGTTAAGTACCCCAGCGTTTCTCAGCCTGTGCTGACTCGTTGACTTGACTTGACTTGGTAGGAACGTAAGGACCCCATTTAGGGTAAATTAAACCCTTAAAAATATAACAACTTAAACCCATTATAAAAACAGTACTTAAAAATGCATATAAATAGAATCTATAACCGGACATTAAAAAATAAAAAACATCATAGAAACGGACTAAAACCATAGGCCCAGTACTACTGGACCATCTTACTTAAATACTTACGGGAGGAGAGAAGCCACAAAAAATTGTCAACTCTTCCTACTATATTCAAGAAACACGATATGTCATCCTGGAACAAGAAATAGGTAAGGTATATATTATCGAATGGAGACGATTGAACTTGGAGGATGAAGTAGAGAAGGGGTCGGGGGAGATGGAACCGTTGGTGTTCAGACAAGAGATACTCAGACAAACAAAACATCTATACAAATAAACACGGTATAAAATCTAAGGTATATATTCACTAATGTATACCATAAATAAAAAGAAAAAAGACTGAAGTGAACCACACTATTAGAGATCAACACGGACACAACGACGGTTCCCTTAGTAAGGAAAAATGCCGACTCATCATAAGGTAACATATAACTATATACATACCTAAGAAGAAATAAGTAAGCGACAGTTACCTGTAAATCCAATAAAGGTACAGAACCGATGATACTTCTCACGACGACACTTGTGTCCCCACGTACATAGAGAAACCTAATGTCAAAAAAGGTCTTTATAAGACTCCTCACTCTGACGACCCAGTATGCCATTAAGACAAAAAAAACAAGAGGCTCCTTGGAGGTATGACAAAGGGTATCACCGACATGGTTGAATGTAAGGGTGGTCTCACGTCCTCTCAAGGGAAAAGAGGTGTAGGAGAGGTCGTAAACAATACACACCTCAAAATTTTTATTAAAATAAATGAATAGGTAATAAAAACCGACACCACCCAGAAACAACGACACGTCCCCGAAAAGAGGTCGACGCCACGTGTCCGAGGAGTAACACCACCGGGGAGAACGACGTCCCGTGTGTTCGAAGTCGTTACATCGTGCACCCAAGTCGTCATCGTCTAGGTCCCGAGACCTCGTGTCCGAGTGATCAACGCCACGTACCTGAGTCAGTGAGACGCCGTGTACCCGAGAAGGTGCTAGTCCCTGACTTGCACACAGAAGACGTAATCGTCCACCTAAGGAATAGTGACTGACTCGGTGTTCCCTCAAAAATTACTACCGGTAAGACTGACCACACTTCACCATGGAGTGACATCAAGACTGAGCGTAAAGAGATCAGTAATCGTTCTGACTCGTAGAAAGGTACACAGAACTGGTAACAATAAAGAAGAGACCTCTTTCTAGACAAATCCAGAAGATGGGTAAAAACCTAACGTAACAAACAAAAAACAACAAGAACTCGACATACTCGACGACACATAAAACCATTAATGTGCGGAAACAGTCAGTGTAGTGAACGTTTATAAAAGAGGATAAAACATGTAACAGAAAATTTTTTACCAAAGGAAAAGATACGTCTTCGAACATTCAAACCAATCCTGGGTAAACACATAAAAACAAAAATGGAGATAACGGAACCCTCTGACTGGATTCTTTTGTGACCATGCTTAATTCAGTCTCATACAACACGGATACTAGAGAGATCCTTAAAATACCACAGTACAAAATACAAATTCAGAAATTCGGTAAAACTCAAACAAAAACACATACCACTCTTCCACACAAGATTGAAGTGACTGAATATACGTCGGGAAGTTGAAAGGGTTGTGGTAAACAATTTCTCTGACAGAAATTAAGGGTATCATATAGGAGCGAAGGAAATAGTTTTTATTTCAATGACTCCACAAACCCAAATAAAGACCCACGAGATAAGACAAGGTAACTAGGTAGACCGACAAAGACACGGTCATGGTGTGACAGAAGTTAATGACTTTGAAACATCATTGGTTTTCAGACCCTCCTAATACGGAAGACAAAACAAGAAAAAGAAGTCTTAACAAAACCGTTAGTACCTAGAAAATACTAAAGTGTATGTAAAATCCTAATAAACAAGAGCAAGAAACTTTAAACAGTACTCACTGTCCTAACATAATTTGGACCTCTAAAGAAACCCAACGCACCTCTTCCTTTACCGTTGAGTGAGTTCATAGGAACGGATCTCTTGAGATACCTGTCTCCTCGGACCACCTGATGTCAGGTACCCCAACGTTTCTCAGGCTGTACTGACTCGTTGATTGTGTGTGTGAACCCAACATACCGGTAAAATTGTTATATTTAAGAAGCTTAGGTTCCCGTACCCTATAGAGAGGTGAAGAGACTTAGTAGAAGTTAAAGGAAATAACTACAAAATATCAGTAGTCACATATTCAGAAGGTAAAGAAAACATTCCAAATAAAGATTCATAAAGAGAAAACCCTTAAGTTGAAACTTGCCTTAAAAAAAAAAATTACGACGAAGATCTTATAAATAGAATTTAAAATAAATAGATACATAAAGACCGACACGACCTAGAAGTGACGACATACGTCCGAAAGAGATGAGCACCGCTCGTCCCCGAGGAGAGATCGACGTCACGTACCCGAAGGCTCCCACGACCGAAGGGAACAACACGTCGTACCCGAGATCCCGAGAGTCTGAAGTCATCAACACCGTGTACCCGAGTCGATGGGATACCGTACGCCTTAGAAGGACTTGATCCCTAGCTCGGACACAGGAAACGTAACCGTCCACCTAAGGGTTGGTGACCCGGTGATACTTTCAGACCATGACAAAAAGTGTAAGGGAAAGACTATAAAGTAACAATCACATTTGTTTACGTTAACTGAAGACATGCAATTAGATTATAGGACGATGGAACGACTTAAACAAATAGTCAAGATCATCAAAAACACACATCAGAAATTCCCAAAAGATATATATCTCTTAGCACTGTAGACGTACATTACTGCTAAAATGGAGAAGGAAGGGTAAACCTATTGAAAATAAAGAAAAAGAGTAGACTAACGACACCAACCGTCCTGAAGGTTATGATACAACTAATTTTCTCCACTTTCACATACAGGAACAAGGTCTAAAATCGTCCTTCTGAAAATCGAAAAGTAATAACTCATAATATGACTGATATCTAAACAGTACTTATCGAAAATAATACAACTCTCTACTAGGGGGTTATGGGTGTAACCATTCTCAAAAATTGTACTTACCTACAACTGATAATAGTATACGAAGAAACCGTAGACAACTCTACTAGTACACCAAAAACAGAAAAGAAAACATACGCCACATAGTGTAACTGGTTAAACGTATGCGACTTCGTAGGAACACATGACCCCTATTTAGGTAAACCAACACCAGATACTAGAAAAAGTATACGACAACCTAAGTCAAACGATTACAAAACTACTCTTAAAAATGCAGATATAAGTAGTTTCTATTATCGGACACCAAAAGAAAAAACCATCATAGAAATAGTCCATAACCATAGTCCCACTACCACCGAAGTCTGTTACAGAAACCCTCTCAAGGGGGGAGAAGTCAAAAAACCTCCTCAAACTCTTCCTAACCACATTCAAGAGGAAACAAACCATCTTAACGGAGACTTCGGTAGACCAGGACCTTAAATAAACATGCCTCAAAATTTTACTGTCTAAGACAAAGTAGAGACCTGAAGGGACCACTGAGTCACCATTTCTTAGGTGGATGGTCAAACCTTCTGTGTCCAAACTAGAGACCCGGCCCTTCTATAAGATCTCTTCCTTTACCGTTGGGTGAGGACATAAGAACGGACCGTTTAGAGTACCTGTATCCTCGGACCACCCGAGATCAGGTACCGTAGTGTTTTCTCATCCTACACTGAGTCGTTGATTTGTTGTTGTTGTTTTTAAAATAGGGCTCACTATCCAGTCAAGTTTGACAGAAAAACTAACTTAAAAACACCCGAAAGATAAAGATCTTTGAACAGGTAAAGAAGATCCAACAGTTTAAACAAACGTATAGTAACAGAGATCACTTAGTCAATATTTATATATATAACGATAACAAGACGGCGAATCAACACATGTTGAGAAACACTAAAGTACTTACCGTCGTGCGGTCCGAACGGATAGGAAGTGATAGAAGACCTCTAATTTAGTCTGAGTATAGGTAACTCAGTCACTACGGTAGGTTGGTAGAATAGTGGGGGAAGAGGAGAACGGGACTTAAAAAAGGTCTTAGGCCCAGAAAAGGTTACTTAGACGAGAAATGTAGTCCACCGGTTTCATAACCTCGCAGTTAATTATAAGTCCTGACTAAAGGAAATCCTGACTGACCAAACTAGAGGAACAAGTCCCCTGAGAGTTCTCAGAAGAAGTTGTGATGTCAACCTTTAGTAGTCAAGAAGTCACGAGTCGGAAGAAATACCAGGTTGAGAGTGTAGACATGTATTGATGACCTTTTTGGTATCGAAACTAATCTACCTGAAAACAACCGTTTCACTACAGAGACGAAAAATTATACGACAGATCCAAACAGTAACGAAAAGAAGATTCCTCGTTTACAGAAAATTGCAACACCGATGTCAGTGACAGGTGTCACTAAAACCTCGGATTCCTTTATCAGACAGTGACAAAGGTGACAAAAGGGTAGATAAACGGTACTTCACTATCCTGACCTACGGTACTAGAATCAAAAAACTTACAACTCAAAATCCGGTCGAAAAAGTGAGAAGAGAAAATTGAAGTAATTCTCCGAGAAATCAAGGAGAAGTGAAAGACGGTAATTTCATCATAATAGACGTATAGACTTCAACAACTATAAAAATGGCCGTTAGAACTAAGGTCGAACACAAAGAAGGTCGGGTCGCAAAGAGTACTACATGAGACGTATATTCAATTTATTCGTCCCACTGTTATATGTCGGAACTACATGAGGAAAGGACTAAACCTTGGTCAGACGACAAGGCACAGGTCAAGATTGACAACGAAGAACTGGACGTATGTCCAAAGAGTCCTCTATCCATTCCACCAGACCAAGGGTAGAGAAATTCTTAAAAGGTGTCAATCAACACTAGGTGTATCAGTTTCCGAAATCGTATCAGTTACTTCGACTTCATCTACAAAAAGACATTAAGAGAACGAAAAAGACACTAGGTTGTCTACAACCGTTAAACTAGAGACCAACAAGACGAAAAAGATTTTGGTAGAACATGTACACCTTCAAGAGTCAAGTATATGACACTTCGGATCGAACTTCTTAAACCCCGTAATAGAACGATCGTACACTTTATTCACGTTAACACACCATCAAACTTGTAAGAAAGGGTAACGACAAGAAACTCTGACCTTACTTTTGACTGGAGAAGGTCAGGACACTAGTGACAACTCAAAAGGTTTAAACGACCATATAACTCACGTCGTGAAGTTGTCGTAATAGAAAATCCTAAACTTTATTAAGTGGACCTTAAGGTAATGGAGGTGATCGAAACAAACATGGTTACGAAGCATTCCGGGTGAACTGAAACGTGAGGTTCTATAGACCGAGATCCACTCACTAATTTGGTAACACCAATAGAACCAGTAATTGTTGAAAAAAAAACATGTCAAGAAGATATATAAGAACGGTGAAGAATTAGAGAAGACGAAGACAATCCAGGTAGGACAAAGACAGGAAACAGTACGGGGAAACGTACTTTACAAGGGAACTATGGAGATTAAAAGAATTTCGTTAGAATTCAAAAAGTCTAAGACAACAAGAGGAGGTAAAGAAATGTAACAAGTGAATTCTTCCGAAAGAGTAGGGAGGAACGACAAGAAACCTTAAGACGTAAGTCTACCCATATAGAAAGGAATAGAGGAAACGGAAAGTGAAGAGAAAAGAGTCGATAAACATTTCGGAGGAGTCTGTTGGTAAAACGGAACAACGTAAAGGAAAAGAACCCCTACCAAAACTAGTGACGGAGGACGTGTCACAATACTTGGAGGTAGGTATCAAGAAGTCCGGGAGACAGTCCAGAATAGGGAACTTAGATAAACAGTGAAGGTGACATATTAGTATTTTCCCTAAACTAAATCCAGTATAGAATTACCGGATCGCCAAAAGGGATGACAGAAGTTAATTCCGACTTAAAACGTCATTCCTCAAGTACTAGACTCGGTATCAGTCGAGGACAAGAACAAAAACGACTGAGATATCTCGGAGAGGTAGAAACCGGCGTTTTTTATGGTAGTTGGACTTAAACTAGAACTGGTAGACTACTACAGGTACACGTCTCGGTAGAAAACACAACAACCTTCTCCCACAAACGATACTGGTCACGTAAGAAAACCGTTTTGAGACAATCGGAAACGGGACGAAGTAAAACATGAGGTTCCGGTTTGAACGGACAATGAGGTCCGAAGTGAAGGATGAAAACGTGACGTCAGGGCAAACTACTTTTTCTGTAGAAAAAAAAGAACAACAATCAAGATCTTCCAGAACATCCAGAGGTGTCTTGGTAAGTTGTATATGTATATAGTGAGAAAATTTTTAAGAACAGGGTACATCCAGTAATATCCCATAACTCTTCTTAAGGGGTAAGATATGTCATCCAGGAATAATCAATAGAGAAAATATATATCATCACACATATATTATTAATTCTAATTTACACATATTAGGGTCAGAGAGTTAAATACAGAGGTGGGGAAGGAGGGGGGATGGTATTGGTATTTAAACATAAGATGTAGACACTGATAAAGACCCAACATTTATCCAAGTAAACATTGTAAAAAATCTAAGGTGTATATCCAATATAACAAACCAAAAAAGAGACTGAATGAAATGAGTTATCTGTTAGAGATCCATGTACTCAAAAGTACGTTTACTGTAATAAATTGACAAAAAAAATACCGACTTATTATAAGGTACGTATATACACGATATAGAAGAAATAGGTAAGGAGACGACTACCTGTAAATCCAACGAAGGCACAGGACCGATAACATATAATACGACGTTACTTGTATTCCCACGTACATAGAAAGAGTTAATACCAAAAGAGGTCTATATACGTGTCCTCACCCTAACGTCCTAGTATACCATCAAGATAAAAATCAAAAAATTCCTTGGAGGTATGACATTAGGTATCACCGACAAGTTAAATGTAAGGATGGTTGTTACATACTCCCAAGGGAGAGAGGTGTGAGGAAGACTAGTCAAAAAAAATTTAAAATCAAGGAATAATTTTAGAGTGACATAATTAGATAAGAAAAGGGATTATGTGAAACGTAAGAATAATGATTACGAAACTTGAGAAATAGTTCATTTAATGAAGGTAAAGTAACAAAGAAAAGGTGTCCAAAAGAGAACAAGAAAGTTAACTTTATTTAAGGACATAGAACAGTAGAACGAATTGAACGAGACAGGGACACTCTAATCCACTTTGTCAATGGCTGAGGTACCTACAGGAACACACCTTCACTGATACGTCAGACGTACACAGGGCACCGAAACCACCCTCTCGACCCAGACTGTACTCGCATCCAGTGTAGCAAGGGGTACCACAAGACCGTCCACAGTGCGACCGTCCTCCACCCCAACCCTCTACCCCCCCCGATCTACATCTCGATCCACACTCGACCCGGAAGACGAAACGAGTCACCGACGATAGTGGGATAACCCTCTCTCCGACCCAGGGTTCAACGACTTCGTCTTCGGGAGTCCACCCTTGACTTGACCGAGACAAGGGGTATTCACACACTAGAAGGGGCGGGTAGCGGAGAGGGATCTCGTCTCGTCCTAACCCGACCTGACCCAGAGTCTCCACCAGATACACACCCGACACCTCCAGGGTCGGGATCAATCCCAGAATCTGGTGAAGACTACACGACCGAGGTATTCGTGGTCTTCTTCAAAGGGGACGGGGAAAGTCTCCGACAAGGTACAGGTTTGGTCGAGGGAGGGAGTTTTGACTCGTAAGGGGAGCCGGCGTCGTCGGGAACGGAATCGCACCTCGTCGTAGTGCCTCGTTCACCCCGACGTCGCCATGAGTAGCGTCCGACCCCGTATACGACCCCGTCAATACCGTTTGGTCGGTCCCAGGGGACGACAAAGTCAGACGAAGGAGGCGGAACAAAACTCTCGATCGTTCACACGAGGAGTACTCTTCTCAGATCCAAAGTATATCGGGAGGATAAACAGGATGACTAAAAGTTTGGATTCCCCTGAGTAGGTGGATCACAGTCTAAGGTCCCGGTCCCACGGGTTATACACCGAGTCTGACGGAGGAGGGATCCCTCCTAGAGACAGGTACACTAGGGGGAGGAGTATACGTAGGGGAGGGTCCTCGTCTCCAGGAACTAACGAAGGGAAGGAAAGGATGGGTCAAGACACACCTAGAAAATATATCGTAACCAACATGTTCTCAGAAAGACGGTCAGAGGTCAAAAGTCACTTTTAAAAAGGTGTACATCTATATAAAAACTACACAAGTGTTTCCTCCACTCGAGACGTAGGTAGATAACAATATAACTATGCAGAGGAGACAAAATTAAAATTACAGGTGATTTTAAACTTCACATAGAAGTGATGTTACCCAATTCCTAGACGAATTTCGGTAAATTACAGAACCTTAACCCAAAAGAGTGACCATTCTAACCCAAAACACTTGTACTCTCTCTCTCTCTTCAGCGAGTCAGTACAGACTGAGAAACGCTGGGGTACCTGACATCGAATGGTCCGAGGAGACAGGTACCCTAAAAAGTCCGTTCTCATGACTTCACCCAACGGTAAAGGAAGAAGTCCCCTAGAAGGACTGGGTCCCTAGCTTGGGTCTAGAGGGCGTAACTTCCGTCTACGAAATGCAGACTCGGTGGTCCCTTCGGAGTACTTGTATACTTCCCGAGGGATTTACCATCAAAGGAAAGTTGAAAGGGTAGAAACGGATCATCGTCTCGAATTGCCTATCGACAATTCGGACACGAATTCAGACACTTCAGAGGTAACGTGTTGAGGCCCCCATGGTAAGTGTATTTCATTCGGGACGAGGAACCCTTTAGACTCAAGTAAGAAAGACATCCAGTAGTGGTGTTCCACCTGGACCACTTCACCCCCTGATATTAGTCTCTGTGATGAATAACACACAAGAATCGTTCTTTCGGTTCCCGGTGTGTCCATCAAGGACCATCCGGTCATCCACCCGGAAGAGTCGATCCTTTCCTCGAAACCTAAGGACCCTTACTAGATACTGAGGGACGTTTTGAACCCGATTATTTAACATAATAATCGTTCAGTCATGACGAGACTAGAGAAGAAATACGACCAGGTCTCAGGGACAGACCCTCGTCTGTCCTACCATCCCGAAGACCTATCTGTCGGTCTCGTCTTCGACAGACCAGTTCCGGTTCCTTCTTTGTTCAGTCTGAGTTCCGGTACGGGAGGTACCTGGGTGGACCCGGTGGGGTCGACGGGAGTAGGGTCAGACTTCAGGGAAGAGACTACGGAAGGATGGAGGTAGAAACTCAAGGGACTGGTTCCACCCTCCTTTAGCCCTCCAAGTCACGGTGGTTGACCACCCCCGACCTTATTTACCCCACCAGTGTTCGGGGGATGAGTCCCACTCAGGTCCGAGATTCTACAGGAAACACAAGGTCGGAGGTAGGGTAGAGGTTACCTACCTCGAGTATACGTCAGAAACGGAACGAGAGGACAAAGGTAGGAAACCATACCCAATAAAACCACCACTAAACGATGGGACAGATCACTAAATCGGTATTCGAAATGTAATTGAAAAAAATTATACTGTTCGTAGGTCTTTTCATATACGATATGTGTGTGTGTGTGTCTCAAAATTTATCGACATACTTTTGGGAGTACATTGGTGTTAAGTACAGGTTCCATCTGATAACGGTTATGGGATCTTCGTGGGGGAAGGAGAGACGTAAGTCCAAGCGTCAGTGGGACGTTTCCATTGGTGATAGGGGTGAAAATAGTACTAATGAGAACTATGTATCCTATATTCTAATGCAAGGTGGTCGTTGTATACTTGGGAATTTGTAGTTTAACATCAAAACGGATAAAAATATGAAGTTTTATGTATCTAAATATGATGTGTAATAAAACACTAAAAAAAAAATGAGTTTTAACAAATATCCTAAGTAGGAAATTTGTTAAAGTAACTACATATAAAATACCAAAATAACTCCATATTGATTAATACAAGACAACAGAAAGTTCTTTTAAAGAGTTAAACACTTGATGAAGACCATTCAAAAGTCACGGAACTTTACCGACGAAAACTAGTAAAACAGGTCAAAATGTGAACGAAAAAAACGTCTCCTATTAGTAACTGGAGAAGTACGAAGTCGTTTATCTTCAGAGAGAGTACTAAAGAGTGAAGTAAGGAAAAATAACAACGGTAACACGTTATTAGGTACCATACTCACATGAAGTTAAATAAATCGAACGAATGACCCCTACGTGTACGGTCACATCAGGTAATACCTATAAGAATCTGATCGCCGGACCATATACCTGGACGGATGAATACTCACCTTAACAATCAGTATCCCATATAATCAAAAGATAACGACGAAACTGTATAATAGTATATAGACCGCCGAATTTTGTTAGGTTTAAATAGTAGAATGTTAAGATTTCCAGTCTCAGATTTTGCCCAGAGTGACCCACAGTCGTCCCGACACAAGGGAAGACCTCTAAGAGTCCCTCTTAGGCAAAAGAGCGAAAAAGATTGGGAGATCCGCGACGGACGTACGAAGCCGAATACCGGAGGAAAGTAGAAGTTTCAGTCGCTCCGACCACCTCAGAAAGAGTACAATGTAGTGAGACCAATAGGACCTAGCAGCACCCCCAAGGTTACTCCTAGGTCGACTTCTAGGAGTCGAATGTAGGCGTTTCAGAGAAAATCGTACATTCCATTATTGTTCAGGGTCCCTAATCCTACACCTGTAAAACTTAGTATGTAAATGTAAGCATACTAGTTAGAAAAAAATTATTAAAATAAATCAAGACCGACGTGACCCTGAATCAACGACACCCACGAGAAAATAAAATCGACTCCGTTCGCCCCCGACGAGAGATCAACACGAGTCCGAAGAGTGACACCACTGAAGAGAACATGTCATGCCCGAAGTCATCGACGTCGAACACCCGAGGTCCCGCGTCCGAGTCATCGACGCCGCGTGTCTGAATCAACGAGGCGTCGTGCACCCTAGAAGGACCTAGTCCCTAGTTTGGGTAGAGAGGACGTAACCGTCTGTCTAAGAATGGGTGACACGGTACCTTTGGGGATACTATTCAGGATATACATAATGTGTCTTGTCTATCCCTGAAGGGTCCACCGTGGTCACCATTTTCTTGGACGGACGGTTACGTCCTCTGTATTCTCTACACTCGAACAAGGGGCCCAGCCCTTCTAGGGAACCTCTTCCTTTACCGTGGGGTGAGGTCATAAGAACGGACCTCTTGGGGTACCTGTGTTCTTGGGGTACCTGTCTCCTCGGACCACTCGATGTCAGATATCCCAGCGTGTCTCAGCCTGTGCTGACTTCACTGAATCGTACGTTCGTGTGTTCCTGTTTCTCTTTCAGAGACAACGACACGTAGGAACGACTGTGAGCATAGTCTCAAATTTTTAAAACGGTGACCAGACATTTGATAGAGGATTCCCTTACCCCCTCCCTTCAAGTTAGTAAAGGGTGTAAAGGTCGGAGACTGGTTTAGGAAGGTGTTTGTCACAACTAGTAGATGTGATCGGACGGAAGTGGACGGACCTAAAAGTCGTGACAAACGTCATCGGACCAGGGTCGACAATCTGAGGAATATAAAATCGGGAAGGTAGTCGGACGGCCGACAGAATGTCCGTCTGAAGTAAGGATAGACCAAGATCCACAGAAGATCAGGGGTAGACGGATCTCACGACCATAGAATTGGTATAAGTTTCTACTTAGATAGACTTACTAATGTCTCACCAGTACACGTTGACTTCTCCGTACCATACTATGGGATTTATCTTTCGGTGGTGGAAGTACGGTTATAAAGTCGACGAGGAAACCGGTACTTGAACTACGACTTCGAACTGAACGTAAATATGATAGACCCCGACTAAGTAATCTTTTCTGGAACTACGACCCTTTCTAACTTCCGACCTCCTCTTTCTCTACTGTCTCCTACTCTACCAAACTATCGTAGTGACTGAACTACCTGTATTCAAACTCGTTCGAGGTCCTCCACCCCTTCCAGTCCCTCCGGACCTCACGACGTCAGGTACCCCAACGTTTCTCAGTCTGTACTGATTCGCTGACTTGTTGTTGACCGCATGATTTTCTAATACTTCACATTCATCGTTTTCAGTAGATTCTACCTTTGGGTTTCAAAGGCCCCCTAAAGTTCCATATTGTCTCGAAACTCACACTTTGTCGTACCGTCTCCTTCTTAAAAGGACTGGAATTTTTATAAACGGTATTTTTTTACGGAGATGATGTCGGTCAAACTACAACTTTGTGGGAGTTTCTTGATGGATCTATTCGTGAAAAACTTTTCAGATGTCGTAAATGATGGTTTAAAGTGAAGGGTCCATCTTCGTTTCTTTGTTCTCTCTTACGACATGTGAAGAGTGTTTCATGTCAAAGTATCTTAAGATAAAGTGAAGATGAAATACGTGACCTTTAAGAGTCGTGCCCGTATCACGGGTCATATTATCGTTTATTTTGTCTGCACAAAAAGGTAAGTGTAGCCAGTCCTTTAAAGTATAATTCGTCAAGTTATTAATATATTCTTTACAGTAGATATACGACTTTATAGGGATATCTGATTAACTATAACCTTTTTGGTACAATTTCCCATATTTACGAACTTTTGACCACAGTCTTCCTCTTGAAGGTTAGACATTGGTCTTTCAAAGTGTAATCCGTCTAGTTCTTCTGCCTCGTCTTTACGACCGGCCTTGAGAAGGACGATGTAGAGGGTATGGGTCTTCGTCCCACGAAAAGTGTCGACCGGTGTCCTGCGAATCTCAGGTGAAAATTTCCGTAATCTTACCGAACTCACCGGAACGTCCCTCTCTTGGAGTTCTCCCTGTTGTCGTAACGATGTCGAAGAGGAGACCGTCGTTGGTCCACGAGTCTTGTTCCACTACTATTTATCCTGATTCTTTGACCGGAAACGACCGGTCGACTACTATCAATGACTCCAGACCTTTCACAATAATCTGTCCCTGGTTGATTACAGAAGTGTTAGCTGGAGAGAGGAGACCAAAAAAACGAAACAGGAGGTCGGAGTACTCATTTCCGTAAGGGTATTCTATGACAACGATTCAGTGAAGTCAGCACCGGCTAACACACTGGGTCGTCTGTCGTCGGGTGGTTCGAGGAGACAGGGACCCTGAGAGGTCCGTTCTTATGACCTCACCCAACGGTAAAGGAAGAGGTTACGCACTTTCACTTCAGTGAGTCAGCACAGGCTGAGAATCGCTGGGGTATCTGACGTCGGATGGGCCGAGGAGACAGGTACCCTAAAAGGTCGTTCTCATGACCTCACCCCACGGTAACGGAAGAGACTATGACAACGATCGGGAAGAGAAAAGAAATGTACGAAAGGACAACAAGGTAAGAGAGAACCACATATTCACCTTCTGAACGTTACTATATTGGTGTCGGGACAAGAAACCGGACTTGAGGTCAAGAGAAACCAATTTTGGAGTTCCAAAGGTTTCGACTGTGAATGCAGGGGAGAGTTCGAACAAAAAGGAGAGTGCAAGGGGTCACGACGACTACCACGGAGTGTGACGGAAGGTTCAGCAGAGAGACCTTATCTCGAGACTAGTGTGGTGGGTGGACGAGTTCTTGGAAGGTACTGAGGATGACAATACCTTAGTTCAGGTTTGAACGACGGAACCGTAGTTTAGGGAGGTTCTGAACGAAGTGGTAACAGTTGACTTGATTTATTTGAGTTTTCGAAAACGTGTTGTTACCTTTGATACATATTTTGCTTTTTTGGGTGTTTTACCCTCTTTATAAACGGTTGTTACGATGGTTGTTCCCTAATTAGATTTTTTAAATGTTTATCGAATACACCGAGTTATATTTTTGTTTATTATGGTTTTTTTTTTTTTTTTTTTGGGTTGACCGTCCGGATTTGTCTGTAAAGAGGTTTCTTCTGATGTCTACCGGTTCTCCGTGTACTTTTCCACAAGTTACAACGATTGATAGTCTCTTTCCGTTTAGTTTTGATGTTACTCTAGAGTGGAGTGGTCAGTCTTACCGGTAGTAGTTTTTCAGATGTTTGTTTTAGACCTCTCCCACGTCCCTGTACCCTGAAGAGGATGTGATAACCACCCTTACAATTACCTATGTCGGTGATACCTCTTGTCACACCTCTAAGGAATCTTTTGATTTTGGTCACGAGGGTATACTAGGTTGTCAGGATGAGAACGTGTATATAGACCTCTTTTTGTACCAAACTTTCCTATGTACGTGAGGTCACAAGTAGCATCGTGACAAATGTCATAGACCCTGTACCTCCGTTGGATTTACAGGTAACTGCCGACTTACCTACTTCTATACCATGTATATAAGTTATTTATAATAAGACGGAAATTTTTCTTACTTTAATACGGTACACGTCGTTGCGCCTACCTGGATCTCTGATAGTATGATCCACTTCGTTCAGTCTGTTTCTGTTTATACTATAACGAATATGCGTCTTAGACTTTTTTACTATGATCACTTGAATGATGTCTTGTCTTTCTCTGAGTGTCTGAATCCCTTGGTTACAAATGGTCTCCCCTTCCCCATCTAACCCTCAAACCCTGACTGTACATATGTGACGATATAAATTTTATCTATTAGTTGTTCCTGGATAATATATCGTGTCCCTTGAAACAAGTTATGAGATATTATTGGATTTACTTTTTTCTTTAAATTTTTTCTTATCTAGGTAATATACATAGTGCCTTAGTGAAACGACATGTGAATTTTGGTTGTGTTGTAACATATGAGGCCATATTTTCTTTTTTTTATGTTTTCGGAATAGACCAGGAAGGTTAAATCGGGTTGAGGGTGGTAGAGGAGACTGTACGTGTTTACACGTGTAACGAAATTAATTCGTGTTCGTTCCCTCGTGACGACCTCGTAAAACGACGAAAAACGTAAAAAAGTCGGAATTGGAAACGTTACGTTTGGATTGTTTAGTTCGGAACAGGAATCCGTCTCAACCTCGACCGTCTCGCGTCTTTTCCATCAATACGAGTCTCGTCTCACGGACACTACTGGAGACGTAGAAGGGGAACGGATGGACCCTCTATCGAGAGCCCGTCTAGTCGTGGGACAGGTCCCTGTCTTCTTGGACCTTTAGTCCGGTCCTGTCAAGGACGTCGACGTGGAGACGAGACGTAGTACGGACGTGCCCGGGAGTATGACTACTAGGGTGTGTACCCTAAAGTCCAAGGAAATAAAAGGGGGGTACCGACACGTTAGACGTCGAGTGGTTCGTAGGGGTCTTGACTCGTCGACACGGGACAGGGTGGAAGGGAACGGTACCGTTTCTGCCAAAGTCTCTCCTGTCAGAGGGAAACCATAGTTTGTGCTTAGTACGAGACACGGTACTTTTGGACACACGTCCCCTTCCAGAACGGAGAACGGTGCTTGGGTCCCTTCTCGTTTCATGGAAGGCCGGCACCAAACCCGAAAAGGTTAGGAGGCAGAACGTACTCGAGTTTCCGTTTCCTCTGTAAGTTCTGGACCTTTCTCTTTACTTCACACACTCCGCGACGTGTGAGTAAGGACCGGGGAACGCCGAGGGGCCCTGGACGGGCACCTTTCACCTTCCTGCTCGTGACATCGGTCTCCCCGTCCCCGACTCGGAGACTCCGACCGAAAACTTCGTCTTTGTTCCGCCGGTTTCACCCGGACGGTGTGCCTCACGCCTGCTCCGGATCGGAGACGACCACTTCGTGAGGGCCTCCTCAATTTCCAGGAGAGGTACAGGATGACATAAGGACTCAGTGCCGGTCCTGACATTTGGGTCCTTGTACACACGGGTATCAGCTTTCTTAGACTGTCATTCTGTACAAGTTTTCCTGGAAGAGCCACCGCGTCACCAATTCTTAGACGGACGGTTACGTCCCCTGTGACCAAACTTGGGACCAGAACCTTCTAAGGTGTACAACACCTCGTTGAGCGTTCGGCGTTGATGACGCTGACACACGGGATCTCGGACACGAGGTGTTACTCTCTTAGGTGGTGTCATTCTTCGGGTCCGTGGTGTTCCTTCTTGTCGGGGTCGATCGGTCGTTGGTCTCTTTCGGACCCTCGTCGTTCCTTCTGGGACACTCCGGTTTCATTTTATTTAATTTTTTAATTCAAATCTTTTTTTTCTGTAAGTTGTACGTCTCTTTCCAAAGACGAACCCTGGTTTACGGACAACAGATCGTCCACCCGCCACCGTCGGGTCCTCTCCGTAGTCTTGAGTCGACTCTCCCTGACTGGTGAAACGTCGGTGGAAGGGACAGTGGAGACCCCTCCTTACTTCGACCCGACACCGGGGACCGTCCCACACCGGTCCCCCACGTTTCCTCCCTACGAGTCCCCGGACATCCAGCGACAAGGGGTCGAGTCGACACGCAGTGGTGCCGGGGTGGAGTAGGTTTGTGACTTCTGGGACCCCTCTGTCCTTCGGTGGTGGAAATGGGTCTACCAGGGTCGTGTTCATACCCTTCTACCCAGTCCGTATACCCGACCCCGGAGGAGAATGGAAGACAAGTTTCGACAGGCCCCAGTCCTTCTTCGACACCTCCCCGTGCTTCATCGGGAGGTCCTCGGGGTACTCGTCGTGGTCCATGTGGGGTAGACGTTTGACCTCCTCTCTCGGTCCACTTCCATGACCCGGGAGATCGGGAGGTCGGGACCGGGTAGGTCCCCGGGTAGTCGAAGGTCCAGTCGGGGGTTTCCGATACAGGAGTCCGTCCGACGACCACCCGTCACTACTTGTCACCGGGTTCCGCCCTTCCAGACGACGGGGTACAGGCCGACCAGGTGTGTGTCCGGGTGCGAGGACTAGAGTTGACCAGATCATAAATAACTCGTGGCTGAGAGATGGTTCGGGACTAGACCGTGTCCCTCGTGTCTCCACCCAGTCCACACCGAGGCCGGGACCTCCTTGAGTACCCGGTCGCCCCTCTGAGGACACCTCCTGTCCGTACGTCGACGACGACGAGACTCCCTCCCTTTGTACGACCGGACGCACTCTGACCCTCTCCAGTGAGTAGGGTGCCGTCCGTGGTCCCTTCCGAAGGTCTCCTCCACGACGGACCTACCTCTACGCTCCCTACTCGTCCTCAATCAAGTCCTTCCGTTCGTCCTCCCTTCCCCATTTATACACATTCAACAGATCTTGTGACGAACCGTGCATCCGTTGTGAATTGTGTATAATCTATAATCGATAGCGATGAAAAATAGAACCTTTTGTTGTTTCGTAAGTCCTGTGTTGCAGGACCGAGAACGACTGTTTCGTGTTGACACACGAGTCCCGATACCGTTCTCCGAATCTCGACCAGGGAAGGTAGTTCCTGTTGTCTCCGGACTGACCGACTCTTGGACCAGTTTGCTTGTTGTCCGCGACTTCGGTTCGTCTCCCCATGTCCGAAAGGTGCGTTCCCTCCCCTCCGTGCACACACGACCCGTCCGAAACACCCGTGTCACCCCCCGACACTCTACTCCCCTCACACTTTCCTCATCCACGACACCCAAATCTTCTATTTCCGGACTCACTTCTATATCGCCAGTCCACGTATGGACTATGAGATCTTGGAAAGTTTCCTCCGTCTCGGTAGTTTGTAAATATATTTGTTGTCAACGATCTCAAGTGTTCTCCAGCTTCAAGAACCTTCGTAGAATCCTTTGAAAATTTTATGATCTGACTTAATGGGTCTTAGACCCGACCCGGGTCTCAGACTCGAGAGGACCCACTGATCGACCACCCCGACACCGAGTTGGAACCAATACCCGTTTGGTGGGACTCGTACTTGAGCTGGATCCTCACCGAAGGAGGGACACAAGTAGGTAGACCGGAAGTTCAGTCCACCCATCCCGGACTCGTACTGAGTAAGGTCCGGTGGGGTCCCACCTGGTACTCTTCGTCTGGGGTTGTAGACACAGTTTTAGTTCAGGGAAGGTACCTTGTCCAATCGACCCGGAAGGAGACCGACACCGACCTTACCCAACTCCTACTTTCTTAGGTTAGACAGTTGAGTTCTCTCCTGCAACCCAATCCCAGTCCCAATGACTATCGAGCCTCACGGTGTCTGGATCGGACGACGGTGGGGGCTGACGTCAAGGTTACTGAACCGCCACTTTGAACGTCTGTCTGGGGTGTGCAGGGGAAGGGACGGGAACTTTTCACTTCTCCTTCAAGGTTCCCGAGTAAGGTCGAGAGAGGTCATTAGTAATGAAGACGTCTTACAGGGGTAGAGGGTATATACTGCGACGGAGGTCTCAACTCTGTGTGGGTCCCTCTCGAGTCAGCGTCTGGACCCTTAATGGAAATTTTTATATCCTCCACGGGTACATCAGTTTTCTTTTAGTGTGAAATCTTTAATTAACGTTTACTTTCCTCTAACCCTTTACCCTGTGTAATGTATCAGAGTCTCATAGAGGATTTATGTCTAATCGATAATTAATATTACCCCTCCTCGAAATGTCATCCCTTTAGACCCTCTTACGGTTGAATCGGTTCACTAGTTTCAATGGTGGTGGTCCATGGCTTGACTACCTGTTTTTATGGACTCTTCTCGTGTCATAACAGAGTCACCATGACAAGAACTTGTACGTATTGGATGGAGATTAGTACTTCCTCTCTTTATCTAAGATACGTG
This sequence comes from Capra ibex, assembly GCA_006410555.1. Classification (NCBI taxonomy): domain Eukaryota; kingdom Metazoa; phylum Chordata; class Mammalia; order Artiodactyla; family Bovidae; genus Capra; species Capra ibex. The sequence continues at coordinate 26,947,343 of SJYO01033645.1, read as the reverse complement.
GTATATCGAGTGTAAGAAGTTTTTACAGTCGTAATCCGTCTGTCCGACTCCTAAACAAGAAATAATTTTTCTCTGTACTGTCGATGTGCCGAGTCCACTCTTATAGTCCTGTAGACACAAAGAGACCTGGTACACTGTGACGAGTACAGGTCTCATCAGTTCGTCGTCGTTAAAGTGTACCAAGTCGGTTTTGTCCAAATGAGACGTGACTACGATTTTGACGGACTTAAACTGATGACATAACACTAAGAGATTCTCGTACATGAACAAGAATTCTCTGCATACGACTTCATAAATCTCCATCTTTCTTTTTTTTTTTTTTGGTTTACACCTGTTTACGATTGTTAGCCACATACACCCACTTCTCATGTATCTCCAAGTACTGTTACGAGAACGTCTAAAAGTTTTATTCTTGATCCTTTTTTAAGTCTCTTTAGAGTACGTCAAGTGGGAAGACTCCTCTTATCTTAAGGGAGAGGGAAGGGGTCTCTTCGAGGTCCCAGTCCCACCTTTTTGGAGGGCCGCTACACCCCGGGACCCTTGTCACCGCCCGGACGTCCCAGAACAGGGGGTGGGACGTGAGCCCCAACAGTGGGTGGACCCAAAGGTCAAGACACTGGAGGTCCAAGTCAAATAAGTCCACAAACAAGTGCTTTCACTACTCGCAGATCTTCTTTTGTGTTCGGTCCGGAACTCTACCTCTGAGAACGGGGCCTCCGACGGGGCACTGAGGTGGCACTCCTGTCTCCTGCTCCGGGTCGGTTCTGCCGAGTCGGTCACTTCGAGAACACCTTGAGGACGCAGGTGTCCCTTCCTACCGGGGGTCCTAAACGTCAGGGTCCGTGACATACTGAGTCTATCGGTCCGGGTTCTGACCCGTTCCTCGCCCCTCACACTCTCCTGTCTTACTGCCGACCCCACGGACTCGGGTCCGAGCCCCGGCCTCCTCTTTGCTGGTGCAGCCCAGGGAAGGTCAGGGGGGAGGTGAACCATGTCCACGGACACAGGTCTCTCTGTCTCCCTCCAGACGCACTCCTCGTCCCCACCGACCCCCAAGTCTCACTCACCCTTCTGTCCCCGGGCATCGGAGTCTTGGAGGGTCTCTACGACAGTAGGCTTACCCTCTTCTTTCTTTGATCTATTCCGTGGGTCGCTCTCGTTCTGTCCACTTTGTCTGTAGGTCGTCCTTTCGGGACACAAACGCCAGTAGACCTGTACTGTGGTCGAAGTCTTTCGAACGTTCGACGACCCCCAAAAGGACTACAGAAAACTGCAGAGTGAGGGGAAGGAGGGAGGGCGGGAGGGAGAGTCCGTGGAGAAAGGGTGGAAAAAGTGGTGCAACTCGAACAGACCACGTACCAGCTTGTTCCACAGTTTTCGTAGTGCAAGACTTTTTTTCTCTTTCGTTTATCTCGGGTCTCGATCACGGTGGGGTCCAGGGTCCGTGGTCGGAGATGTCTGGTCGCCAGTGGAGGTCCACTCTTAAGAGACCCCCTATTTGACACGACCTTTGAACCCTTTGACCCGAACCTGTCTCCAGACCCCAACGAAGAATAGAACCCCCGGAGAGGGGGAGACACACACACATTCGTGCACACAGGTGGGAGGTGTAGCTGAGAGAAAATCCGACCCAAACCCCCCGAGATCGTCCGTCAGACCGAACCTTGATCGGTAAAGAGCAGTGATAACACATAGGGAACTATGGTACTAAATCAGTACCAAGATTTCACAAAGACTTCGAAAGACTTTCGTCTTACAGTAGGTTTATAGTTTAGTGAAGTGAGGGATTAAAAGTTTTGGGTCTGTCCGAAGGACCATCTCCCGTCTATCCGTCTGACCCTCGGTGTCTCGACGTCGTGTCTTCCCCTCGAGGGGGAGGACTCCCTAGGCCGGTGAGGTTAGGAAAATCGGAGCGGAAGGAGAAAATATTTTACGCGTGACCTGTACTTCGAGGGGATCTACCCAATACTCCTACTTTCTGATCTTTCATGTACGAGGAATTTGAGACTTCATAGACGACTAGACTCAATAATAAATCATACTAATCTTATAAAGTTTTATCATAGGTGTCACGTATATCTTAGTCTCTTTTATCACTTCGGTACGGGGGACGTCCCTAAAAGGAACGATGTCGGGGATCCAGGTGACTAGACTCCCCACTTTATCACCTTCCTCCATGAAGGGACCTCCAGATCACCGATTCTAAGACGAGGGTTACGTTCCCCGGACCCGAGTTAGGGACTTGTCCCTTGATCTAGGGTGTACGACGTTGATTGTCAAACGTACGGCGTTGATTCACTAGGACGTACGACGTTAATTCTGGACTCCGTCGGTTTATTTGTTTGTTTTTTTATTTATCATCCTTCTTTCTCACCTCTACCTAGACGGTGACCCTTACCCCTCAAAGGTTCTCCTCGGACCGGGACCCTCCGAACACCAGGACCCGACGGAGAGGGTGAGAGCGTGGGTGAGAATTACTAATTTAGACTCTTACTCTTAACACTAGAACCTGTAAGTCTCTGGAATCTCTGTTTGGGTTCCAAGACCCTTTACCCTCTCCATCCTCCACACTACTCGTTTCTCCGTCGAAGCTCTTCCCGACCTGTCTCACCCCTCTCCCCCGACACGACACGCGTAGTGAACGAGATGAAGGTGTGATAAGCGTCTCGTTCTGGCGGGACGCTCGCGGGTCCTGGGTGCGTCTTCGGGTCGTCACGGCCACCAGATCACTGGACGTCCTGATGTCGACACCAAGGAAGAGGAGAAGGGTGGTCGCCGACTGGGAGGGAGGGGTGGTCGGTCGGACAGTGGTCCGACCGCGTCTGTTTGTGTGTCCTTCGTTCGACTCACGGACAAGAAGGTCGACGACGTCTTAATTGATCTGGGGTGACCGTCCGTGGTCGTGGTCTCCTGTTAGAATGCGTTGAGTGGTACGGAAGGTCTTTCTCGGGACACCCTTCTTCTCTTTTTTGTCACACTGAGAACAGAGGAGTGGAAACCGACGTCTAGGGGGTTTCGAAGGAAGGAACCGTAGAATAAGACGTGATTCAGAGGTTGATACCCACCAGAAATGGTGTAATGGTAAAGAAAAAGGGGAAACGAAATGTCTATATGACCACAAGTGTGTTTCGGACCATATTCACTGCGAATTTCCTGAACGAAATTGAAATAAAGAACGAAATTTATTTGAGTATGATAACGAATGTTAACTCTTTCTTATGACCTGAGTCTTTAAGTCCTAGGGGTTGGTACAAAATCCTCGTCCCGAGTCCCTGGTAGGGTTATACCGTAAAGTGACGGGTCAAACGACTTCCGTAACCGAACCCTTCCATCCAAACCGAGAGAGGGCAGGTAGGACACTATGGGTGGTTCCACGTGGACGGTAACTGGATCTTATCCAAAAGAGTTTCTCCCGTCCTTAACCTTGCTATGAGTGTCGTCACTACGTCGTTTCGTCACTCTCGTGTTCTTAGTCCCTGTCTGGTGAATCGAAATTCAGAATGTCTCGGTAAACGAACGACACACTGGAACCCGTTCGATGGTTTGGAGAGACCCGAGGTCCAACGAATGAGAATTTTACTTCTATTGTGCCATTTGTTGAGTTAGTCTACAAGACTCGTAATGTACTAGATTATATGTGTTTATAAAATCATATTAAAGATCATATATGATTTACGACTTATGTAGAAAAAAGAGTTAAGAATAATACAAATAAGATTGACATATAGATAGTGGATAATTCGTTACTGAACGTCCATCACATGACCCTTCTTCTTACTTGAATTACAAGTTCAGTTCATTTGGTTCCTACCGAAAGAGGAGGTAGAAACCCGACACTCCAAAATCCCCCATATTAGTAACGAAGTACACGGGGACGGGAAAGGTGACCGAGCAGAACAAACTTCCTTTTATCTCCTTTCAACCCCCTCGTCCTCTTCTGTGTTTGTTTAAAACGACCAAAACACACACCGGTCCCGAGTCCGGACGGGTCACTAGAGTCTAGGGGGGTGTGGTAGGGTGAGAAACACGAACTCTTGTTTTGAATAGAAAGAATACTGTTTGGAGAATGTATAAGTCTATAAGGTCAAAGACACTTACATTTAATTTTTTTTTTTAGGTGGTGACATTCCATCTCTCCCTGAAAGACCCAGTACCGTGCACTGGTATATTTAGTCTAAGTCTTTTCCTTCTTTTTGCAGGAAAACTTCCAATTGTTAAATTTAAGTTAGGGTACAAATACCGTACTGCTAAAGTACGACCAACCGAAAAAACCCGTGTGAAAAAGGACCTCACGGTGTTTTAATCTTAAAAAGTTAGTGCCGATTAAGGGAGAGGGGTGAAGGGGTGGGTTCAAACATGGAATTCGTAACTCTCCGTACAAAACTTACGTACCTTTTCCGATTTGATATTAGTAACCGACTTCAGATTAGGGAGAACGTTAGGGTTATTTACTTTTGATTTATAGTCGTTTACCTACTTAAAGCCTCTTTGTAGACACAAGGTAATGTCTTAGCGACCGTTGTTACCACAACTGTATGAGACACAATGGTCAATAAAGGAGAACCTAAACGGCTCTGACCTCCTAAGGAAGAGCAAAGACTTTTGCCCCCACCCCACCCCTCTCCCAACCCCTCCTCCTCTCTTTTTATACGAAATCTTTTTATGTTTTTTGACTAATTGTAAGGACTATGACTCTTTCAATGACCGTAAATTCTTTACTTCGGTCGCTACTCTATGACGATCTTCACTTTGTTCCGGGGACCAAAGGACCCTGACCTGACATGGTAAGTATGAATTCTCGTTAATCACAAATAAGGTTTGTTCAGCCGACAAAGAACCTACCGCTGAGAAAAGAAAGAAATAACCTTCTGGAAGACGACCTTCGTGTGACGGAGGACCTCTTTAGGTGTCTTTTGGTTTACCTTTACTTCCGGTCCCACACAGACGGGAGGCCGACCCCGGTGTCCCCCTTCGTCTCTTTGTGTAAATTGACCGCCCACTCCCCCAACCCCACCTCCTTGACTCCGGTTGAACCTCTTTAGTCTTCCTCTCAAAAATTTTTCACAAATTGATCCCCTCGAAAAGTCATTCATCATGTCAGGAATCCATTGATCGAATACGAGATTCTTTTCCCATTCCTGAAACATTCAGGTAGATGCGTAAATAGACGGGTAGTAGACAGATGGGGGACGGTAGTTGAATAGGAGAAAGAAGAGGTAAAGTAATTAGTCACGGAAGAGGCATGTTCGGGGAGACAACCTGAATACTGTCAAAGCCTGGAGCTCCTTGAATTCTGATTTTACCCCATCTACTTTTCCACTCGTTCTTCCAAAAGGAGTTTGTTCGGGGACCAAATACGGAGTCCTGGGTCGAGTTAATAGTCTCATCCTAGAAGAAAGGGAGAGTTTACACGCCACCTATTCGTTAATGTACCAACGGGGGACGTCTCTCCTTCACGACTCTCGTCCTGGTCTTGTGCACGAAACTCGACCCTCCCAGTCGGATCCTACGCCGACCTGTGTCTACTCTCGGGTGAGATCACCCTCCTTACCCGGGGCGTTTTCTCCGTCTCAACCCCCTCGTCTCCGTGCTAGTCTTGCGACAAGCCTCTCTGTCTCCGACGATGATCGGTTAAATTTTTTTTAGTTAAATAAACCGATGTGGACCAGAATCAACGTCGTACGTCCTAGATCAAGGGACTAGACCCTAGTTTGGACCAAGGGGACAAAACCCTCGCGTCTCAGAATCGGACACCTGGTTCTCTTCAGGGATGGCAATCAGTTGACTCACGACCAAATACACCCGTACACTCGACGACTTCGTCACGACCCCAAGTCCCTCTGAAAGACTACTTCCACTCCTCTCTCTACGTAAGTAGTCCAGGAATGGGTTAGTCAATGGTCTGTGAACCTTCTGTCAGATCCGTACCGTTCGCCAACAGTCTCGTTTAGGTAGAAGGTGTTTCCGGTCCACACAGTTCTTCCTCGGAGGTTCGAAATAAGAGAATCGATTTCGGGCGGAAGACTGGGAGGACAGGGTTGAAAGTGTTGGAAAAGAACCGTAAGGGTTATCGGTGTCTTTGATCGTAGGAATGTTTTAGGAAAATGTCTTCCTTTCCATCTCGACCTATTTCCGGTACGGACATAGACCTAATCTAATTCTTCTTACTTGATAGTTTCGTTTTTTCCTTCTTTTTTTACATTTTATGGTAAATTTTTTCTAGGTCACTCCTATTTGGTCCTGAAAGAGGTTTAAGTCGAAGTTGTAAACATTGTTAAAAGTGTGTCCTGATTATTCCGGTAAGTGTCTGTAGTTTGGAGTAGAGGTTGTTGTCTGTCTTAATTATTTACGAACATGTTTCTTACCTTTTCTTAAAACCCAAGTCACGGGGAGTATCGTAGGACTAAGTGAAGTTTGGTGATAAACAAGGGATTTCTTGATTGGGAGATCAAGTCAGTCGTAGAATGTCGGTAAAGACTCAGTACGAAGACACGGACAAAGTGAACTATTTCGTTTTGTGGGGTATTTTGGACTGTACGGAGCTACGGTAAAATGCATTGTGTAGGAGGAAAGAGGGAGCACGATTCCTTTGCCGGACGTCCTCTTTAATTTGGTCACTGTCCGAAGACTACCGGATATTGACTCAAGTTTTATTCCGTACTCTGTGCCCGGACGTCACTGGTGACAAAGTGGGGGGTAGGAGTGTTTAGGACTTAGTATCAAAATTTTTTATATTACTTTGCCTAAGTGTGAAATAACTAACCATTTTTTTTACTGTGTTATCTCTACCGGACCTAAGCGATCCTTCTACGTATATGGTCCTCCGAGACCCGACCGGCGTGTAGGTATTTTAGGAAGTACGGTACGAACTGTGTCAACTCTCGGGTGTTCACTCCGGTTAATCAGGGAAAGTCAGTCGATGTGAGTCACAGACTTGGTGTGTGCACACGAGACTGTTCCCCGGAGACTATCGGGAGAGGCGACGAGTCCATCAGGACAGAGACCCGTTCGTCCCGGTTCCACAGTATAAGGATAATATGGGGGAATTACAAACCGTTCAATTCATGGGTCTTCCGTAACCTTTTTTATGAAAAAGTGATCCCGTGTCGACTCACCGTGGGGGTACAGGCGGAAAGGAGGTCAAGTGAAGACTAAGGACTTTCGGACCGGGTTTCTGGAAAACAGGTCCTTCGACCGGACCGGACCGAAGAGTTCGTTTTGGATGACCGGGAGGTCCGAGAAGAAGTGGTTCCCTACCGTCTCGGCGGTCTGTCTTGGGACCTATTGGAACTTATTGGTCCCTCAACAAGTAATCCCTACAAGAGGGAACGTCGTACAAATAAACCTTTTCTTGTCTTCGGTTGTTTTACTGCTGGAAAACGAGTTGTCGTATTTCAACCTTTTATTTTAACTTAAACTCATAGATTACCCCAATCCTCGTCTTACTCTATCAGTACCCCTCTCTCGTAGGGGAGTAACACCTTTCCTGTCTCGGTACACATTTACCTTTAAGGTGTATTATTAGACGTGTTCTACTGAACTATGGGGTCGACACGAAGAGACCCGTCCACTTTTCGCCGTCACGGAAGTCGTACCCGTGCCGGACAGTCCCAGAGAGAGTTTGTGTGCACATGTGTACGTGTGCACGGGAGTGTACGTGTCTATGGACGGAGAAGAGTTATTGACACGTAACCAACAACTTGGTTTTTTACTGGGAGGTACCGAATGTCCTGTATGAATGTGTGTATCCTTATACAAGAACATTAGGATGATGTGTCTGGAGTGTTTATATATGTCGTGGGTGGGAGTTTATGTATTGTGGGTCCATGGAAGGAGTGCTTTCGTACATTTGGGGTCCGTGTGCGGGGTGTATTCCGACAGGGCCTGTGTTCGTGTGCGACAAGGTGGGAAACATACATATAGCCTTTATTCGGGTATGCGTAGTCTTTCGAGTGACTGTACGGAGGGTTGTGTGTCGTGTGGGTCCGTGTGAGTCGTGAGTAAGTCAGGAGGATCGTTCGAAGGGTCACACGGACTCGAGTGGGGCCTCGAGTCGGGGACGCGGGGAAATTCCCGTGACTACAAACTCCACCAAAGACTGAATGGACCTGGTGTTGGTGAACCTACCTTTGTACCAGACCCTCAGCCTAACCACGGGCCTTTATGACCCTGTCTCGTTGATCGTCTACGTTCTACCGATGGTCCGAGAACCGTACTTGCCGACTTTATCTTCTACTAAATATTTAGTCTCTTAGAAGAAGGTCCAAGATCCGTCTATATTTGTCTATAAGTTTTGTTTCGTCACGGTGCACCCCGATTACGTCAGACACAGGACCAGAACACTCCACCAAGTACCGGTAGTTTGGAATAGAAGTCGATGTACGTCTTTATTTACGAACATGTGTTTCACCTTTTGTTTAGACCCAAGTCACTGGGGAGTGGGTCGTAGGACTAAGTGAAACTAGGTGTTAGTTATGGGGAAAGTAGGGTGGGGGTTCCCAGTCCCCTGTGGGAATCAGTAACATCCGGAGTGGGACCCGGGGGAGCCAAGAGTCGGTCTAGGGTGCCTAAATGAAGAATCTAGCACAATAAGGACCTAACGTCACGTCACGAAAAGGTGAGACTAACCCTAGGACCGTTGACGACCTCGGACTCGCGTCTAGTCGCGCCGCGGTGGAGGTCGAAGAACGAGTGAGAGACGGCTACTGGCATTCGTACAGACGACAAAGGGGGAGGGAAGGGTAGACTACCCCTTGAGATGCCCAATAGTCGGGATTAGAACAAGGTTCCGAGATGTGTTTCGTCCGGGAGTTAGTCCCTTGTGCCTCAGTCCTGTGGTCCACGGAAGGAAGCGGGTCCCGAAATTCCCGGGGTCTCCTTCCGTACTCTCTGTGGGGTCCGAAAACAACGAGAGAACTCACGGTACGTATCAGTCACGTCCGTCACGGGAAACCCAGTATCGACCCTCCCCTACAAGTACGGGGTCGACATCGACTGGACACACACGACCTACAATTCGGTACATACGGTCTTTTCCGACCCTTTGATGACTCAACATCGAAAGACTCTACTCTCCTTTTTTTCCCAAACTACATTGCCCGTGTGTCCCAGTCCGGTTGACCTCGAACGCAAGACTGGACTGTTTGATGGTAAGGGAATGACTCATGTGCCGGAACCCATTCGGTAAGTTCCGGGAACCCCAAGTTGGACGAGTTGGAGTGTGTACTCCTATTGTTACGGATACTTCTTTACGTCCACCATTCTTAAAGGTCTGTATTGTATCCGTTTCGAGGATCGTGTATCGTTACGGATCCTTACCACCCAAAACGCACACACGCATTATTTCAAAATAATTTCATATTTCCTCTATCTCTTTCGAAGACTGTATCTGTAGTCTCCCCCCGTCTTTCTTATGGACGGACAATCAGAAATCGACCTACAATATATCAATGATTCATTTTTCATTTTGATTTTTCGGCGAGTCAGCACAGGTTGAGAAACACTGGGACACCTGACATCGGGTGGTCCGAGGAGGCAGGTACCCTAAGAGGTCCGTTCCTATGACCTCACCCAACGGTAAAGGAAGAGGTCCCTCTAAAAAAATAATAGTGAATACCCTTTCACGGACCGTAGATCTGTTGATTTGGTGCAGTTGAAAGAGGGGAAAGAAAGTACTTTCCTCTTTCAGAGGCCTATGAAATGGACGGAAGTGTCCCTTTCATTCAGGATGGTCGGAATACCCAGATTAATGTCCCCGTAAATTCCTTCCTTGTTCTTTACAGATAAAACACATCAATCACTCACACTTGACCCGGGTAATAATCCCACAGTAAGACAGACGGGACCCTAGTTATTTAGACGAGATTGTCTTCGAAACCCTTTAGTGGTTCTTTTACTTTACTAAGTCTGGTAAGAACCCTTGAGTAATCTCAAAAGACAATAGTAACGACGAAGTTTCTTCCAAAAGGTGACTGAGACTATTTGTCGTTGAGTTATGGTGGTGATATGTCGTCTACTTGACGAGGATTGAGTACCGGAAGGTCTTCCTCAAAAGTCGAACCCCGGAAACCGAAACAGTTGATTCTTAGGGGGTTGTAAATGTCGGAATTTCTTCCGTGGACCCCCGAAGGGACCACCAGGTCACCATTTCTTAAGTAGACGGTTCCGTCCACTGTGCCCAAGCTTGGGACTAGTCCCTTACTTCTAGGGTACACGATACTCCGTCGACTCGGGTACGTCGTTGATCCCTCGGGTTCATGGTGTCTACTCTGGGTCACTCTGGGTGAGTGGGAGAGTTTTTTCCCGTGGACCGTACGCTGTCTGGGTGACTGTACTGCGTGTTCGCGTTTTAGGCCCAAACAAGAAGGTCAGTCTTGACTGACGTAGTCAGGGCAGTGACTCCGAACATTCCTGTACACGAGGGCGATGGGAAAAAAGTATTACGACCTTTTCGACACCAGTCTCTAAAACAAGAGCGTGAGACCACTACGGCATACGATGGAACTGACAGAGCCACTCGTTTCGTCTCGACACAACATCCGTGTGAGAAGGCTACTCACGAGACAGAAAGACCCATATGAAAGTGCTCCTTTTTGATACATCAAAGAGAGAGAGAATGTAGTGTATGTACGACACATTTTTCCTACAATTTATTCTTTACGACCTCTCCCGTACCTCTTTCCCTTAGGAGGACAGGACAACCACCTTTACATTTGACCACGTCGATGGTACCTTTTGTCACGTCTTCAAGGAGTTTTTATTCTCAATTGTGTACTTGGTCGTTAAGGTAAGGCCCCGTATATAGACTTGTTTTAGTATTAAGTCTTTCTATGGACGTGGGAATACAAGTGTCGTCTGATAAATGTTATCGGTTCTGTCCCTTTGTTGGATTTGCAGGTAACTGTCTACTTACCTATTTCTTCTACACGAGGTTAGTTGTCTCCATACCTATTTCTTCTACACCCTTATATCTTTACCTTATAATGAGTCGATAGTTTTTCCTACTTCGTTACGGTAAACGTTGTTGTACCTATCTGGATCTCTCACAGTATGACTCACTTCATTCAGTCTCTTCCTCTTTATAGTATGCTGTGGGAAATTTTCACCTTAGATTTTTCTTTACTATGTTTATTTGAATGTTTTGTCTTTCTCTGAGTGTCTGAATCTTTTACTTGAATGCCAACGGTCTCCCTTCCCTGTAAATCCTTCGAACCCTTCCAGTACTTGTGTGACGATATAAGTTTTACCTGTTGGTTATTCATGGACAACATAACTTGAACCTTGAGCTGAGTTATAATGCACGGTGGGACGTATACTCCTCCAAACCCCCTCTTACCTATGTACAGATACATAACGACTCAGGGAAACGACAAGTGGGCTATGATGTTGTGACAATTAGCAGATATGGGGTTATGTTTTAATTCAAATTTCAAACCCCCTTTTTTCTATACCGTATAAATGTCTTATCTTATGATGAGTCGGTGATTTTTCTTACTTTATTACGGTAAACCTACCTGGATCTCTACTATGTGAAGGGACATTCTCCTACCAAATCTGTTCGTCAGATTGAAGTTAAAAAATTTTTTTTCATTCGTCTCTTTGGGAAACAAGGTTTTCAGTAGTCCGTTTTGACTATTTTTCCTCATGTTGACGAGACCGAGGAAATAGGATTGATGTCTCGACGAAGAGAAGAGGAGTCACTACGGACTCTAAAAGGAACGTTTAGTTCCAACCCTGTTTGTACTAAATTATCAGTGACGAATTTATTTAATATCTTGTAGGTGTTCTACTCTATCAAACGTATATACCTTTTAGTAACAATTCTGTTTCATCTGTCTACATTTATAATTCTGATAATTTCTCTTGATCTTTATTCCCTTTATTTGTAAATACCTAAATACGGATATTTATGTGTATATAAACATGTATGTGTGTATGTATGTACATATATTTATGTGTGTGTATGTGTATACATGTGTTTATCTCTGTATATGTGTACACGAACAACGGTTCGGAACCTTTCGCTTTTTTTTACGATATCGCCTTTCTAACTAAGAAAAAAGGACGAAGTTTACAAAGAAATCTTATTTCTGTACAATAGAAAAGTTAATCCTTTCGAAGACTGTTGGAGACACATAGACCCGTGAGAGTAAGAAAATAGAGGGTCGTGCAGAAGGCCCACAGAAGAGGGACTGCGGCCCGTCTTACGTCCCGGCGGCACCGGACACGAGGTCAGTCCCACCTTTGCACGTCTTACTGCCGTCCCGACTCTTTGGTTCTGAGGTGACATATTTGACCCGGGACGTCTGGGGTCCTCCCAGCGAGATCCCGACCCCTTGACAAAGTTCCCACGACGACTCACTCTTTATCAAGGGGTTTGTACTTAACACCACCTGTGTCTTTAACCACGTTAAACCCTCCTTCGTCAAACTGTCATACACAATCCTGGAATTTTACATGTATAGGAAACCGAGATTTGATTGTGACGACCCAAAAATAAGGATTCTTCATTAATATAGATACTCGTCTGTCTTGAGGAGTCCGACATGACTATAATCACTCTTTTACATTTTTTTTAGAATTTTAGACAGTAATCAATTCATTTAATACTATATGGATTAGATATAGTATACTATAAAATTTTTCACTGTATATCTTCCTATTTCTAGACATTTCTATTTGTATATATGTCCAAATAGAGTAGAAGTATTTTTATATAAAATATACGTTTCATATGCGTGTGTAAAATAAGTAAATAACTACATAAATCAAGAATGTGTGTATGTTTGGGGCTTCCTTGTAGTGTTCCGACTGTCACGAACATAGACTACCTGTCGAGGACCCCCGTCATACACACCGAGTCATGTGTCCGCGTCGGTCTGAGAGACCCAGAGTAAGGACCGAGGTGGTGAGTGGGTGGCACACTGTGAGGAAATCGTTTACCATATCACGAATCATAACGGTTAGTAAAAAGGTCCGAAATCCCTATGTTGTCATTTCCCTGTTTTTAGGAACGGGAACCCTTCGAATGTAAGTAACAAAGAATTGGAGAGATACGGAATTGAAAGGGTAGACATTTTACCCCAGTCTACCAACTTATTACTAACGTTCCGAGTTTTATACATTTCACAAATCTATTCATGTTCCGTATGTCGTGATATTTATACAATTTATACAATCTACAATAAATTCACAGAAAATTGACATAAAAGATTTAAAAGTTATTATTTTTAATAATGACACTTATTTTTTTTCTTTTCCTTCTCAGGGGATTTTGGGACCTAGTTCCTGGAACCTTTGAGTCACGACGGGGACGGTGGAACTAGGACTCACCTTTCTACTGTGTCACAGGAGTCTTTCTCGGTCCCTTCTATTGACTCTCTCCTCCCCACTCTCGGACGGGACCCTCAGCACGGGCGGTGTAAGGAGTAGTGTCTTTCGTGACGCCGGACTTCGGGGTTCCGTAGTGTCCCTCGACCAGGGACTCTATTAATAAGGGAGACTGGATCAGTAAGGAGAGTCAAGACCTTTCGATAGACTACTCTTATTAAGTTCTCTTCGTTTCTCAGTGTTGGATTGTAAATTGAGCCGTGATAGACTATAATCGTTATTCGACCTTTTGTAAGATTTTTTCTAGTCACAGTTGTATCCCAAATTCAATTGATACCCTATGGATCGGGTCCTTTGTCTCGTCGATAGTTTTTAATATTGATGTTTCTGGTGTACACTTATATCTTCTACACATACTACATTATAATTCTCTCCTATTGTTTTACTCAAACATGTACGGAAGTAGTTCATTTTTATACTTTTTGATACGTAACTACACCTATCATTACTGTTTTTTTACTTTTGTCGATCTACTCCCACCGTTATCTACACTAATAAAATGAGCATCCGTAAAGGGATATTCTTTACTTTCACTTACGCTTGGGTTTTGTTTAGTAAGTTTCGGTGACTTCTGTTCCCAAGACTACACCGAAATTTTTTAAGGATAGAATTTGGTCCGTTTTACCAAACACCTACCCCTTCTACTTTACTCCTTACAAAGTCTAGTTCCTTTACAGAAGGTCTTTCCCAAGATCTTTCCACCCTTATAACACGGAATAAATTTACTCCGGTCATACCTACTGTTCCTCTCTCCGACTCTGTCGTAGTCTATGTAAACGCCTGTCTCTCCATCCACCCCCGACCGGTCTACAATTCCCAACTAAACGAGTGAGGTCGGAGTTTAAGTAGGACCTCTGCCTTTACTTTTGGGTGACCTCAGAATCGGAGGTCAGGGGGACTTACACTGGAATAAACATTTTAGTTACGTCTACACTAATAAATTCTACTCCAGTACGACCTTATCCCCCTCAGGGATTAGGTTGTACTGTTCACAGGAATAGTTTTCTCTTTTAAACCTGTGTCTTTATACGTATCTTCCTTCTACTACACTTCTTTATATCGTTCTTTAGTCGGGAGACACTCGAGTCCTCTCTCCGGACATTATCTAGGAGGGGAACGTCGAGAGTCTTTCTTGGTTCTATGGGTGGGGAACCAGAGTCTGAACACCGGAGGTTTTGACCTTCGTTTATTTAAAGACAACGGATTTTTGTTTACTTTCTTTTGTTAAGGTAGAAAGGATAAAAGACTCAGTCTCAGGTACTATGTACTTTTCCTCAAAACTTTGTTCCAGGATGATATCATCCTGTCCCTTGATATCAGTTATAGGGCACTATTTAGTATTACTTTTTAGTAAAATTTTTCTTACATATATATAAATACATATTGACTTAGTGAAACGACATGTCGTCTCTAATTGTGTTGTGATATTTGCTTAATACAAAGTTATTTTTTTTTTCTTTTCTCTCGAGGTCTCCCAAAGGATTTATAAAATGAGGAAGGGACCACCGAGTCTGCCATGTCTTTAACGGACGTTACGTCCTCTGGACCCAAGTTAAGGACCCAACTCTTCTAAGGGACCTCTTCCCTTACCGCTGAGGGAGATCATAAGACCGGACCTCTTAAGGTACCTGTCTCCTCGGACCACCTGATGTCAGGTACCCCAGCGTTTCTCAGCCTTTTCTGACTCGATGATTGTTTAGTTGATATGAAGTTAAAAATTTTTTTCTCCATTTTCCACAAAACAAAACGTCTGCATATATCTCTACCAGGTAAAAGTTTCCTCATCCTTTATCCTAGTTTGTTTTGACTGGTCTCCAGTGGTAGTCTCCTGAAATTACGAATAACGATAATACCTAAAGGTCTTACGTCTATGTAATGGGTTTGATCACTAGGTCGAGGGAAAGGGAGGGGGCGACTTGTACTAATCGCAAGGACTCCGGACCCCGTCGGAGACCCCGAGTGTCGGTGCCGGAGGGGCGAGGGTGGGAGTCCATAGCCGAGACGAGCCGTCTCCTACGGAACAAGGGTCACGACACACGACGAGGTCCGTCGAATAGTACGGACATTCGTTTCCACGTCAATACGACTTCCTCCATGAACCGTAGAAAAAGGTTACAGCCTATAATCCTTGGGCGACTTCTCTAACGGTCACCGTCGATGATACAGAGACTGAACCTCTCCACTTCTAAGGGGAATGAAAGAGTCCAGATTTTCCACCAAAAAACCCCACCCCACCCCTCCCCTCCTCTGCAGGTAAAATTCATCATATGTAGTCCTGAAGGGACCACCAGGTCGCCAATCCTTAGTCCGGCGTTACGCTCCCTGCACCCAAACTAGTAACCAGACCCTCCTAAGGTGTATGACACCTCGTTGATTCAGGTACATGGTGCTGATGATTCCGACGTGAGACCTCGGGTGCGTGGTCTTGATGACTTCGGGCCACGGATCTCGGACACGAGACGTTGCTCTCTTCGGTGGCGTCACTCTTCGGGCGAGTGACGTATATCTCTGCCGAGCACACGTCGTTGTTTCCGGGTCACGTCGGTGTTTTTTTTTAAAAACATTCAACATATGTAGTCTACGTTATTCTATATTATGAGTTAGAGAATTATGAATTTTCCGTTTTGGATGTTAGATTCAGCAAAATAAGTAGATTTACGTATAAAAATAAGATAGTGTTTCTTGTTTTGTTACAACCCGAGGGCTATCCTTCTGCACAACAACGATGACCTAAACGAGTTTAGATGACTAGAGTACAACTGACTATACCTGAGTTAATCCAGGTATAATCTGTCGGTCCGGGAACTTCGTCGTTCTCTTACTTGGTAAATATGAGAGACTCTAGGAACTCGATGTGAACGTACTTTTGGACTTAAAATTTTAGGATAAGGTCATGGATACGAGAGTTGGTATAGAAACGAGGGAGACCTGTCATACCCCCACTCTCCTTCCCCTACCCGTGATTTTATCTCGGTTCAGGGACGAGGGACGAAGAGTCGACGAGTTTGATCCCTAGAGGTGAAAGGTCTCGAAACTGTCCGACCTCTGTCAAAAGAGTTTTCCCACACGACCCTGAGTCTTCATCGAGTTACTTGTCCTCAAGGGAAGGGTTGTCAGATGTACTCCAAAGATGTCTTGCGGAAGGAGTCGAAGGGAACCTACTCCCACTACTCGAACGTAAGATTCCTTTCCGTGTAGAGCGAGTCTCTATATACCCAAACGTGGGTGGGTCGAATACTACGTTGGAGGACCCCTTTGGGGTGTCCACAGGACATTGTTAGGGTGAAGGGAGGTGTTTTGAGTGACAGATGCAAGGTGAACTACGAGGCTCCTCCTTCAAAGTCCCAAAGCAACTAGAAGAGGTCCTGTCAGACGTCGAAAACGAAGACCCGTTAGAGACTGACCCACTGGAGTCGTTGCAAGTCGAAGAGTGAGAGCTCAAAAAGACCCCGCTGTTCCCTTTCTCTTGTCGATAATGAAAACGATGTGTGGTGGGATTCGGTACATGAGTGTGGAAGTGAGTAAGTGAGTGAGTGGTTTATGTGTGACTCGTGGATCATTCTCTCCCAACGACGACAGGGAAGGAGTCGACTACCACCGTGACACCACGAGTATACATGACACTTCTGGATCCCTAATACAGAACTTTGGGGTTCTATTATTCCGGAATCCTGGTACTCACTCACTCACTCTCAGTGAGTCAGCGCAGACTGAGAAACACTGGGGTACCTAATATATGTAAATGTCAGGTACCTTAAGAGGTCCGGTCTTAGGACCCATCGGAAAGGGAAGAGGTCCCTCAGGTCCTGGTATCCACCCGTAAATTGGGTCAAATAGTATAAACTCGATAAAGGGGAGTATAGAAGGGGAGAAAAAAAGTACAGACGGAAGAAGAGGTTCCTGTAAGGACACGGGACTGACCTTTCGGAAGGCACGAAGGGGACCCGTCACCAGTGTAGGATTAAGTTCCACAAAACTTGTGAGAGTATCACATCATGTTATACTTAGTATAAATACAGAGTTCTTGGAAGAAAGGAAAATTTGGGTGAACCTTCTATTGATTAAAGTACACAGGATAAATTAATTGAGATTGCGTGTGTAGGAAAGTGTAAAATTGTAGGGACTTCAGTCCGACAGAATTTTGACTACCCTAGGATGTTGACGACTGTCGGTCTACCCTCGATATTCTCAATGGTGACGAAGATACACCTACTTGAACCAGTATTGAGAAGTGTCACACCAGTGAAGGTGCAGAGTCATTCGGATGTTCTACGACATATCGTCTTTAATTGTGTTGTGACATTTAGTTGATATGAAGCCATTTAAATTTCTTTCGGATGTATTCGTTAAAGTTTTTCATCTTGTATTTTTAAGGTTCAGTATTCTTTCGTAGTCCATTATCAAATTAACTTCCAAAAAAAAGGAGGAATTCACCTTGAATAGGACCATACAAAATTTTAGTTACCAAGCCCATACGTTACTGTATTGGGGAATTATGAATTTCCGTTTTTTTTTTTCAGATAAATAATTACATTTAAATATAAAGATAGAATTCCTTGTTAAAACCTAAGGAATTACCCTTTATACAACAGACGATAACCTAAATGGATTAGGTGAGAGGTGTTGGATAACCTCCTAACTGTCCTGAAAGACTTCGTACAAATTTTACAGAAAAGAGGAGTAAAAAATCCGTACGGTATGTTTGATTACTTTGAAGTGGTATGTAGTTGCCAGAGGTATATCGAATGTAATAGAATAAAAAGTCGTCAACATCGAATAGGTTCAGTTTACGGAGAACTCATTAAGAAACTTCTGTTTTAACGGGTCCTCTTTTACCCAATACCTTTTCGGACTTACTTGAAAAAAACCGGTTGGGTTATATATTGTCTAGAATAAGTTAGTAAGGGGACATCTATGTGTCAGTCCAATATAACGTGAAAAGGGGGTAAACATTATTTCAATGTCATTTGTAGGACACACACACACACACATACATATATACATAATGGTTGACTAATAATGACCATTTTTATTTTCAATAACAGAATGTTTAAAAGAAGAACTTATGTCAGTAGAATGGTTTAAGGAAATAATAAGAAACTCAAAAATCATAAGAGATCCGTATGTTTATTGTATTTTGTAATGACAGGGATAAAACGTTCGAATACAGTGAATAAAGTTAAAATACTGTAAAATTCTATCTAAACTCTCAGAGAAGATGACAAAGATGGGAAGTATAATAAAATTTTTATAAGTTGGGAATTTTAAATTCTCTAGATGAGTTTATCAGGATGTCAATTTATTGAAGTAAGTCACAATGATTTAAGAAAAATTTCAGAAGATCAAAAAAAAGGGGAAATAAGTCGATTAAAGTCGATCAAGATACTTGTAAAAGGTAATGGTTTAAAAATAAGAAGGTCCTTTAACAAAGAGAGTACAAAAATATCAAGACTTTTAACAAGTAGTAATCAAATTGAACAACATTTCATCATCCGTACTAAAACTTTATCCTACGATAAATCTTTTAAAAGAGTCCATCCTAATATAAGATTGAGAAAGTCAACAAAAACTTCAATCGTAGGTTTATCCGAAAACGTCTCCAATAAATATCTTTTGTTACTTTGTCATAAGTTTTTCAAGAGTTTATAATTTTGTCCCGTCTTATTTGAGTTCGTAAGACTTACCAACAGTAAGTCTTAACAATCTATAAGATTGTTTGTGTCAGCGGTGTATATAGTATAATATATTCACATTGGTGGGAAAGTTTCTTAATCTTATGTATTTGATGAGGAAGGTTATACTTGTTAAGGATTCAATAATATACAAACAAAGGTTTTTGTACCTCTCCCAATCAAATTTTTTCAACAGAAATAACATAGTACCAGTTTCTTAAACCAGACATATTAAATAACTCCGAAATACCTGTATCAGTTTAAAACGGTCACAAGGTAAGTCAACTTTTCTTACTTTTATGAGTAAACCTCCACAACGACGAGTAAATCTAACAGATCGAGAAGAGATCAAAATGCTTGAAAAAGAATTACACAATAATTTTCTTTATACAATTACCATCTAAACAGTTCAAGAACATTAAGACTGCCTGTAAATTTTACAAAATGTATCATTGTAAGTTACGTATTTGCAAAATCAAAATTTTACAGGAATAAAGGATCATTGCAATCAGAGTAATTATTACATCTCTGAGAGGTGTCGTTACAAAAAGAGGAATCAGATAAAGTATAATTTTATCAATGGGGTCGAAAGAAAATTAATCATAACCGATCATCTATGCTAACAAAGGTAAAAAAAAGTTGGCAAGACATAGGAGCATATAGTTTCTGATACAAATCATTTGTCGTATATCTTTCTAAAAAACAATAGATCCGACTGTTAGAAAATTTTCCTATTTCGGTTAAATGTAACTAACCCAAATGTTTATATGAACCTAAGTGAACATAGTCGAAGAAAACTTGAAAGACAATGAGATAAAAAGACTAAGAAATACAGGGGGAAAGTAGGAACAACAGAGAGTCTAATCCCGAAGATAAGGGAGAATGAAAGAGGAATAATTTTCATCCCTCCGATATATGAGACTAATAAAGTCACCAAAGGAATCTTGAAAATAGTACACATAAATTGAACGTCAGAATACGACGAATCAGAAAAATAGGTGCATGACTTATTATGTTCCTGGAGTCGTGTGATTGACTAGTGAGAAGGACTGAATTCACGATCCTAATTCACAGACCCTAAGACTAAGATGACATAGAAGTAAAAAACAACGTAAAGTATAGAAAAGACCCCCAAGTAAAAGGAAGAAACACCTCGTATGAGATCTGTAAGGAAAATCACTCCCAGATAACCATCATTTGGGAGAGTGAAGTACAAACAAATTTTACGGAATTAAAAGAGGGGTGAAAATTTTCAAAAAAAAAAAAAAAGACCTACATTTGGACATTCAATTGTTATGAAAAGACGTGAAACTTTAAAAGTAAGGTTATTGGAACCCTAAAATAACAAGGACTATTTTCTGTCGAAAGTCAGACAACAATGTCCATTAGAGAAAAAAAGAGAAACGAAAACTAGAAAAGAAACGGAAGTCACAAGATTCCAAAGTAATACTTCTAAAACCGAACCAACGGGACAAACCCTATGAGATTCTAAGGACTTAGATCTGAAGTATAGAAGGTAGTCAAGAGTTTAAAAATTAAGTAATACAGAGATTAACAATAGATATGCGGTAAGAGAGACAAAAGAGGACGATCTTAAGGTTAATCGGTACACAACCTAAAAGAATTAGAGACAAAAATTAAGAGTAAAAGGTGAGGTAACAGAAAGAGTGTAACGTAAGACCCATTAAAGAAGTCACGGTATAAGGTCAAGTAGTTAAGGATTAGTCGATACAGATTAGGTGACTTCAAAGATTAATGTAATCAGGTAAAAAAAGGGTAAAGATCTTCAAGATAAATCAAGAGCAAGTATCAAACGAACAAGTTAAAACTATCGATAAACACGAAAATAGTAGGAAAGTTATCAGAATTTTGAAAACTGTATAATTTACATAAAATATAAGGTATTGACTAGTTAACGAGTATAGATATCGTCTGATGTAATACTCTTTACGGTCTGACCTTCTTTGTGTTCGACCTTAGTTCTAACGACCCTCTTTATAATTATTGGAGTCTATACGTCTACTGTGGTGGGAATACCGTCTTTCACTTCTCCTTGATTTTTCGGAGAACTACTTTCACTTTCTCCTCTCACTTTTCCAACCGAATGTCGAGTTGTAAGTCTTTTGCTTCTAGTACCGTAGACCAGGGTAGTAAAGTACCCTTTATCTACACCTTTGTCACCGACTGAAATAAAACCCCCCGAGGTTTTAGTGACATCTACCACTAACGTCGGCACTTTAATTTTCTGTGAATGAGGAACCTTCTTTTCAATACCGGTTGGATCTATCATATAAGTTTTCGTCTCTGTGATGAAACGGTTGTTTCCAGACAGATCAGTTCCGATACCAAAAAGGACACCAGTACATACCTACACTCTCAACCTGACACTTCTTCCGACTCGCGGTTTCTTAACTACGAAACTTGACACCACAACCTCTTCTGAGAACTCTCAGGGAACCTGACGTTCCTCTAGGTTGTTTAGGTAAAACTTCCTCTAGTCGAGACCCTAAAGAAACCTCCCTTACTACGATTTCGACTTTGAGGTCATGAAACCGGTGGAGTACGCTTCTCAACTGAGTAACCTTTTTTGAGACTACGACCCTCCCTGACCCCCGTCCTCCTCTCCCCCTACTGTCTCCTACTCTACCGACCTACCGTAATGACTGAGCTACCTACACTCAGACTCACTTGAGGTCCTCAACCACTACCTGTCCCTCCGGACCGCACGACACTAAGTACCCCAACGTTTCTCAGTCTGTGTTGACTCGTTGGCTTGACTTGACTATCGTAAACACCCTACTTAGACATCAAATAACAAAACCGACTACGACAGTATGACCGAATGAAAGTACACAAACCACTAAAGACTAAAACTCGAGTAAATGGAACCTTAAAATAGAGATCCTTACAAAACATCGGACCTTAATTCCAAGTAAGAAAATTTTTCCGTATACAAACGAGGACGGAACCCTTCGTGATTTTTGAACCTTGTTCAAAATTGATGTAAAAGTCGAACCCCGTAAATTTTGGTGTATTCATGACACTTAAGATCAGGTTTTAAACACTCATGTCTGTAAACTACTATTCCTTAATAGTCACGTCAGAAGAAAGAACACAGGATAAGTACAGGTTCCGACTCTATCTGTAAATAGGAATGAATGGGAGAGACACCCTGTTCTAAAAGATAAAGTGGGTGACTTTCACAATGTGAAGTCTTTGGGACGACATATGAGTCCTCATAGACTAGGTTAAGGGGAAGGAAAGTCCGAAGTCCGAAAGAGAGAACTGGGACATTCACACTCAGTAATTTGGAGTCCGATTAATGACAAATCTTTAATTGTGAATAAAATGACCTAAATGTGAAGGAACAACAAGAACCGTAGTCATCCTAAAGTAAGGAAAGGTCAATTCGGTATGTTATGTTTTTTTCACACAAAAAATTCCAAATATAATTTCATACGTCCGGTTCTTCTAAACGAAGTTGTAAATCACTCGGTATTACAAGTTGGACTTTTGGACAAAGGAATAGAATAATGTAATCGAACATATAGGTTTTATTAATATTACCACCACTATCGATGGGAGAGACTGAACAAGGAGTACGGTACGGAAACTATAAAGTGATACATTACACAAGTGACAATTCAAAACATATTTACCAGAAATAGTATAAATCCATCAAAGGAAGAGAAGGACAATATGAACCCTATCGACAACTTTACATACTTCGTAATAATAAACTGTAGATGACTATCTAAGTCAAAACGATAACTTTAAATGTATACATAAATTTTTAACTCTTATATGTTTGTACCTGTTTTAAGTCCGACACTTTTAATTCAGGGGAGAAGGGAGACGACAGGGTTTAAAGGTTCAAGGTGCGATATCTCTCAAAAACACTGAGTGGTCTATATAAGAGATGTATGAGTTTATAATGTATACAGAGTTACGTGTCTTTGTGACTGTGTTATGAAGACGGTATGATGTTGGTGGTATGATAAAAAAATGAATCACTCTGTGAGACCTCTCGAAGAGATGAGATTATCTATTTTCTTATTCTTATTTTTCTGAAAGTAGGTCGAAAACTCAAAAAGTCTCTGGTCTTTTACAGGGTAGGTTAAATTCTTATCGTCATATGTAATAGAAGTTAGTAGAATCTTAGTTACTGATAGTATCGTTGTCGATCCCGTCACGATAGGTTTTCTTTAAAGAACTACCTTTACGAGTAAAGACGTGATAAGTCATACCATCGGTGATCTGTATAAACCACTCCCTCGTAAACTTTACCTCAACCACACTGATTCATTTGCTTAAAAATTAAAATTAAAGAAAATTATTGATGTACACCAATGATGATGATGATGATGATGATTCAGCGAAGTCAGCACAGGTTGAGACACGTTGGGGTATCTACCGTCGGGTGGTCCGAGGGGGCAGGGACCCTAAGAGGTCCGTTCTTGTGACCTCACCCAACGGTAAAGGAAGAGGTTACGTACTTTCATTTTTCACTTTCACTTCAGCGAGTCAGCACACGTTGACAATCGCTGGGGTACCTGACGTCGGATGCTCCGAGGAGGTAGGTACCCTAAAAGGTCCGTTCTCATGACCTCACCCCACGGCAACGGAAGAGGCTGTACACCAATCACCCATGATATGACTTGTCGAGATGACATTTCGACATGTCCAGTAGAAGGACCAAAATGTCTTCTCACTGGGCTCAACGTCTCCTTACAAAAGCACCGTCTTGGTCCTAACCTTGAGACTAGTTAGAACGAAAAGTAATGAGAAAGTTAAAATCGTATCGATGATGAAGTCGGATTCAAGATAAAACCCACACCTCTTCTCTAAGAGTTTTGGTTATACTGGTTTGGGAAGTTCTACGGCAAGGAGGACCCTGAGTACCTTAGTAGGGATAAATTGTGAGTGGTAAATCTCATATCGTAGTAACTGAGTTATCTGTACGTAAACTCGTTTGAGACACTCTGTCACCTCCTGTCCCCTCGGACCACACGACGTCAAGTTCCCCAACGTTTTTCCACCTGTACTGAATCACTGATTTGTTGTTGTTACATCTCAGTCGGATGAGATTTAAACCGACGAGTAAGATGTGTGGTGATCCAAGAGAATTCTCTACCCTTATGGTCTGGTATGATGGACGGAGGACTCTTTTGGTATACTTCTCGTTCTTCCTTATCACTCTTGACCTGTACCTCGTTACCTGACCAAGTTTTAACTCCTCTCTCATACAGTTCCGACATATAACAGTGGGACAAATAAATTGAATATACGTCTCATGTAGTACTCTTTGCGACTCCACCTTCTTCGTGTTCGACCTTAGTTCCAAAGACCCTCTTTATAGTTATTGGAGTCTGTATGTCTACTGTGGTGGGAATACCGTCTTTCACTTCTTCTTGATTTCTCGGAGAACTATTTTCACTTTCTCCTCTCACTTTTCCAACCGAATTTCGAGTTGTAAGTCTTTTGATTCTAGTACCGTAGGCTAGGGTGGTGAAGTACCGTTTATCTACCCCTTTACCACCTTTGTCAAACCTGAGGTTTTAGTGACGTCTACCACTGACGTCGGTACTTTAATTTTCTCCGAATGAGGAACCTTCCTTTCAATACTGATTGGATCTGTTGTATAATTTTTCGTCTCGGTATTAAAACGGTTGTTTAGAGGCAGATCAGTTCCGATGCCAAAAAGGTCATCAGTACATACCTACACTCTCAACCTGACATTTCTTTCGACTCACGGTTTCTTAACTACGAAAACTTGACACCACAACCTTTTCTGAGAACTCTCAGGGAACCTGACACTCCTCGAGGTTGGTCAGGTAGGATTTCCTCTAGTCAGGATCCACAAGAAACCTTCCTGACTACAACTTCGACTTTGAGATTATGAAACCGGTGTACTACGTTTCTCGACTAAGTAATCTTTCTGGGACTACGACCCTCCCTAACCCCCGTCCTCCTCTTCCCCTACTGTCTCCTACTCTACCAACCTACCGTAGTGGTTGAGTTACCTGTACTCAAACCCATTTGAGGTCCTCAACTCCCTGTCCCTCCGGACCACACGACACCAAATACCCCAACGTCTCAGTCTGTACTGATTCGCTGACTTGACTTGACTTACTAATATTTCATTCATAGGAACATAGGTTTGATTATATTTATTTATGACCTATGTATTCAGAATAGGAATGTCTTCTGAAGCTTAATTATGTACGTCTTCCTTACCCTCTTATCCTTTTGTCTTTTGGAGGTGATCTGATGGTGTCATTATTGGTCGTCTGTATGAAGTGGCTAATATCAATCATCCTACTCACATTCTTTTTTGTTCTATAAAAATTTCAGAATTTCATAGAGGGACGTTTATTCAATTATTGTTTCTCTTTTCATCATTTTGAAATATCACTTCTTTCGGACCGGTTGTGGTGGAATTGACTCACCAGTTCCAATTATAGTGTTCACTGGTCAGTGTCATTGTAGTACAGACAGGACTTTACTACGAGCCTCCTGTGTAGTCGAGACACGCTGGGGAGGGGTTTGTATGTCGATTAGTACTCTTGTGTGGTCTGTCTGGGTCTAACCCCAGGTAAGACGTTTTATTGATTGGTCAGGAGGAGTTTTCACGGTTCCAGCACTTTCTATCCTCTACACTGTGGACTTACATTACCCCCTAAGACCCAAATGGAGGTCTTGATTCTTTTCTGTACTTACATTTTTGACCACTTTAGGTTTATTTAAGACGCTAAGTCAATTCGTGACAGGACTCCGACTAAAGAATCAAAACTAGAATGGGAGACGAACCACTCTACAACTGTAATCTCCTTCGACTCATTTCCCTCTGCCCTTTGGAGAACCGACAGAGACGTTGAGATAATTTTAATAAAGTTTTATTTTTTCAAAATTTCTTTGTGACTGTTTACCCGATACCCAAATTCACCATTCTGTTTAGCACTTTATATTTCTTCTAGACCCTCTTGAAGTCTTACGGAGGTTCCGTCCTTTGTCGAATTGCATTCTTCTCCTCAAACCTCGGTCTCTTCAATTCTGCTTACCACTCCGAGACTCGATTCCTCCGTCGTCACCCGAACCTTTTATAACCACTGTCGGTGGGGACTGGGTCACGTGTCACTCGGTCCGTGAAAATGTTTACGACGTGCACAAGATCGACCAACTCTTTACTCTACCCAAACTGTGTATATATACCCTTATGCCGACAGTCGTGACACTGGTTGTCTTATACTCCCTTCTTCCTCGTTAAGTTCTAATGGGGGTCTAAAGATTAGACCCGAACCTTATCGTAAGGAGTTCCACCTTTTGTTTTACCCAAACCCCTCCTCCTTCTATTCGTCTCAACCCCGTCCGCCCAATGTCCACGGATACACTGTACGTCCACCCGTCCGACCTTTCCGTCCCTTCTCTATTGGAATGAGTGTCGAAGTTTCTCTCTCGACAAGGTTCTATCTCTAGACTCCGACTACTAGTAAATCAGCTGTCAACTTTGACATCGTTGCTGCTTTAGTGGGTCCTTCTTCCATACTTTCTTTTTCTCCTCCGCCGGTTCCTACCTTCGACCTCCTTTGGGTTGGTAATACCTCTCTTTTTGTCTCCTCCTGTTGACTCTTCGCCCACCTTCTCATTACCGTCGTGTTCCGGTGTCTCTGTCAGCCCACCCCCCTCCGGCTACTCTACGAGTCATCCCAGTTTGCAGTGGTACGTGCTCCCTGAGTCCACTGTGACCACTGTACCCTTCCTTTTCAACTACCGTTCCACCACGTGGGTCGGGCATAGGGTCCTCCCTTACGAATCACCACCCCTTCGTCCCTCTCCCTCACGGTCGGAAATAAAACTCTTTACACCAACCCGTGCTTCTTTCTTTTATCGGTCTCCCCAGTTCCAGTCTCCCCAGTGGGGTTTAGGGGTAGAGGTCTGGCGGAGGAGGGTCCTCGAGGACTACGTGTAAAATTTGACGTTTTCTCAAGAGAGGTTACCCGTACGACAGACATCGAAGGCTTACACATACAGATCGGAAGCTGGATGTTAATCCAGTTGTTTTCTCCGTAGTCGAGACAAAAATTAGTGGAAAAGTTGCACTTCAAACTCTAGACTCCACCAGATTGGACTGACAGCCTCTTCCGTTACCGTTGGGTGAGGTCGTGAGAACGGATCTTTTAGGGTACCTGCCTCCCCGGACCACCCGACGTCAGGTACCTCAGTGATCCTCAGCCTGTGCTGACTTGCTGAAGTGAAAACGAAAAGTGAAAGTACGTGACCTCTTTCTTTACCGTTGGGTGAGGTCACAAGAACGGACTTCTTAGGGACCCTGCCTTCTCGGACCACCCGACGACAGACACCCCAGTGTGTCTCAGCCGGTACTGACTTCGCTGAATCGTCGGTGTCGTCGTCGTCGTTGGACTGACAGGAACTACGGACTGGACCCCGTCGTACCTACTACGACCCGTCAAAACATTGGTAAGGGTCTCCGCTGTGACGAAGTACTGGCAAAAGACAATGGGGTGTCGGTGCAGGGTGGGGACGAACGTTTCAGGTCGTATCTTGTGAAGGTCTGTCACAGTCCAGGGTCCACCTTTAGACCACCACGTCAATTTTCGATGTTTACGATCCTCTCCAGCAGTCACTCCGAGTCCCAAAGAGGTGTAGACGTGCACGGTTTCAAGGGGAGGCACAAGTCAACGTAAATGTTCGGAAATTTATAATTATGAGTAATTATAACTACAAACTCATGGTTTACTCGAATCGAAGGATCTTTAATGATCTGAAATATAATAAGTAAGTAACCAAGTCATATGTAACTAATTCACGACCCGTTCCACAATAATGACCTGTTCTGACCTTTTTCCTTATACTGCACCGAGGACGGGAACTCTTCGGATGTATGCGAATATGCCCACACGAATCAGCGAGTCAACACGGACTGATAAATACTGGGGTACCTGACATCGGACGGTCCAAGGAGACAGGTACCCCTAGAGGTCCGTTCTTATGACCTCACCCAACGATACGGGAGGAGATCCCCTAGAAGGATAAGGTCCCTAGTTTGGGTCCAGAGGACGTAACGTCCGCCTAAGAAATGGTAGACTCGGTGGTCCCTTCGAGTTCTTATGACCTCATCCATGGGATAGGAAAGAGGTCCTATAGAAGGACTGGGTCCTTAGTTTGGTCCCAGACGACGTTACGTCCCTCTAAGAAATGGTCGACTCGATGGTCCCTTCGGGTATGTAAATGTATTTGTCGATGTTTGTTTTACCTTGCAGAATGTTATTATTTCCGTATATATAATACATATGTACAGAATACATAATATTGTATTTTCGTACATACAATATATATCCACACACATGGATATGTTGTTTCCGTATGTATAATACATGTACACACACATAGATATATTATTTTCGTACTTACGAAATATGTACACACACATAGACCTAGACTCTCTTGTGTCTTGGGTACTGATAAGGAAAGTTTACACTGATACAGTACTCGCCCCCGTGCAAACCAACCGAGACGTCTATCTTTCTTGCTCGTTATTACCAAGTGGAGTCGCCTATTTCCTCCTTCTTCCCGGGGTCTCCGTCTTCTTTTCTTTGCCGTCTTCTCCACACTTATACGGGTCACATCAGTATCGTACCGCGCCACAGGTATTTGTGTCGCTCTGACGGTTACCTTACTATTTTCTGTGACTGACTGACCCGTGAGTGACCCACAGTCCGCGCTAAACTTCGTAAAATGTACCGCACTCGGTGTGCACACTCACTGACCTCCACTCCGACTGTTCTGTCTACGCTACGAAACTTACAACACGATTGTCCAGACCTGAAGCAGGGTGTCCATCCCCTCTCGCTCATGACTGTTTTACTCTGAACGTTAATTTTTGCCAAGGAGGTGGTCGTCGCGGTCGACCAGTGTTTCCCCTTACCCGACCTCCTCCACTCTACCCTCCGTTTCTCCACTCTACCCTCCGTTTCTCCACTCGAGTCTTTAACAAAGTTGTCAAGTCTGTTCTCTTTTACCGTCCCTCCTCCCCTGCGCCCTCTCTTAAGACTCGTTCTGTACCCCGGTACCTCTGGGGGACGGGGTGTCGGTACCTCTCCGTCCCTTCTCTCCTTCCCCAAGATAAGTGAACCTTCCTTTCTTTGTAGGAATCCTTTCTCCTACACGAGTCACACTCCGTGATCACTCTTCGATTCTTACCCTCAGGTCTTGAACCCCGTCGCCAATCCTCCTGTCCTTCACCCCCTGTCTCTCCTCTTCAGGTTTAGGTCCGTGCTACTTAGACAGGAGAGTTGTGATTACAGTGGGTCTTCAGAGGAAAGGGAGGGGTTGTCGGGGTGTGAAAGTGCATTGTCGACACTTGACTGAGCCCCTACGTGTGCGACGGTCTCCGCTCTGTGGACCTCTGTGTGCCCTCGGTTCACGGCGTCTCCAGGTGTGTGGACGCGTGAACGTGGTTGACCTCTCTCTATGAGTCTCCTTGTGTGTGTGTATGTGCGGGTATCGGACGTCTCCATACGTATATACGCACGTGTGTGTGTGTATGTACATGTCCACTGTCTCCATATGTGTGCGTGCGTGTGTCGAGGTGCGCGGACATTTATATGGATGTCTCCGGTGTCCGCGTGTTAAAAGACCTCTCCCACTTCGTACAAAAGTCACGCGTCACCTCAGAACAGTATACGGGAGGACCGCTAAGAGTTGACGATCCGCCTCGTTGGGACAGACCAGTGTTTCGGAGGGAAACGTTCCGTAAGTACATTTTGTAAAGTTCTCATGTAAAGTGACCAGAAGATCGGGTTCCAGGGGGTAGGGATAAGGTAAGTCACTTGATAACACTGACCTCTTGTCGAGACTTGATCTAAATTTGTGTGGGTGACGCTGTAAGTTGAGAGGAGAATGGTTTTTCAAAGACGTCCTGAACCGGTAGCATATTTAGAAGTCGGTCCAGAAAGTGTTACTAAGAAAGAGGTTGGTTTTGTAGCAATTAGGTCAGTTAATTATGGACGTCTCTCTCTCTCTCTTATTCCCTTCTGAGTATCCTACAAAGGAATGTGTGGTCACAAGAGTAGGACCTGTCACTTTTAAACTTACTTGAAGTCTAAAACTTTCCTCGTCTTAATAGGTGTGTGGACTCATACACACGGTCGTCGACACTCACACTCGGGTTGTCAGGATAATTGGACGTCCATATCCGAGACGATCACGACCACCGAGGTCACAGAGGCGATTGTGGAGACCGGGGACGGAAGGGAAGGGGCTTACCGCTCCTAGCAAGTGTGTCACGAACCGACACACCGAAACGTCGGTCCTCTCCTACCCGAAACCTCAGTACGTTTGACCCCAACTTTGGGAGTGAAATGGATGATTTTATTAAACACGTAGAGACCCTAGCTACCTGGCAATACACAAACACACACATGGAGACAGTAGGTACTCGGTGACACACGTATAGAGACACTAAATGCTTAGATACCGTTCGATCAATAGACGAAACTTGGAGACTGAGGGGTGGAGATATTACCCTCAACTTCCGTGGAGGGTGTGATCCACCATCTTTTCTTAATGTCCCAGAGGGACCACCAGGTCATCAATCCTGAGGTGTGAAGGCGACGTCTCCCGTACCCAAACTAGGGATCGGTCCCGTGATTCTAGGATGTACGATATGGCTCACCGGTTTTCAGTTTTGGTTATAGTCCCTTTTTTTTTCTTTCCTTAATGTATGTCGTTCCCGGTTTGTAGGTCATTCCCGTCTAAAATAATTATTTATTTCGTGAGAGGGTAATACTGTGGACCGGTACACCAATGACAGTGGGGATACAAGTCCTCCATTTTGGTTTGTGTCTTCATTAGTGTCGGGGTCCAGGGTCTCCTGGACACCCGTCCCTGTCCTTATTAGTCTGAGAACAGGTGGAGTGAAATGTCGTGTGCAAGAGGAGGGACGTGGTCCGAAGGAGAGTCACCCCGACACGCCACAGGAGACACCAGACACAGAATCGGAGACACGTAGTCCGTAAGTCGTCTCCACAAGGTCCACTGGTCGGTGAGTCAATTAGGTGTGCCGTAGGGCTCTCCGTCCATCGTAGTCAAAGCAAAAAGTCCATTCCTTTGACTTCGAACGTGTTCCGGTAACAGAAAAATTAAAGTTGGAGAACGAAATAAATACTTCCATAATAAGTATATGCTATTTTAATTGGTTAAGATCCGTATGGCACACTACTGAAAACCAGTGGCATGTACCAACACACTGGTGTCGGTGTTAGTTCTATGTCTTGTCAAGGGAGTGGGATTCTTCCAGGGAGACCAGAGAGACACAGGTCAGTGGAGAGGACTAGTGTTCGAAGTCCGTTCGTGATGTCAAGGCTGAAACACTGGTGAAGGGGATTTGCCTTATAGTGGGTGAAAAAAACCCACCCCCCGTACGATGTACCATACACCCTAGAATCAAGGGCTGGTCCCTAACTTGGGTGTGGGGAAACGTCACCTTCGTACCTCAGAATTGGTGACCTGACGGTCCCTCCAGGGTCTCGTAGTGGAAAACTGAAGAAACTGAACCGTATTCGTCTGACGGAAATGTTGTGTCCGCCCTCGACCCGATCCAAAGGTGGGAACTCTCCTCCGAGCCCGAAAGTTTCGTGTAACAAGATGACCGGATTCCGTCCCGAAGACACGAAGGAGGGAAGGAGGAAGGAGAGAGAAGGGGAAGGGAGGAAGAGAGGAAGTAGGTAGGTTGGTAGATGTGTAGGTCGTGAATGATTACAGACGATATATAGTGAGACACGACCTAGGACTCCCATGTTTTTTTCTGGTAGGGACTACTTTTTTTTTTCTTGTGAGAAATTGGGGTTCGTGGAGGGGTGAATCACTTCCTCTGGTTCTTCGTATGCTCATCAACCTTGCAGTACGCTACTGTTGTCATGTCTTCGTTTACGTACTTGGTGTCGCCGTGTGTCTCCCCGACTCGCTGTCGGGACCCCAAACCTCTCCCGAAGGGCTTCCTGCACTGGACCGAAACTTCTCGTTCCTCTCGCGGACCCGTCTCCCTGACGTACCGGTTTCCGGACCACCACCCTCGCGCCTCGTCGACACACGTCCACACGTGGTCCGCGACGGCACTTGTCCAGACGACAGGGACACCGTAGGAACGGTTCGTCCCTAATAAACTCCAATTTCTCCGTCGACCTCGTACCTCTGCGGTTTGTGGTGGGGGTCCTGACACCCGACGTTGGACGTCAAGTATCCTTCGATGTGTGTCCAAAACTTGTCCTTTTACTATGTAAGTCGAAACGCAAAACTCACTTAGGGAGACGTGGGTCGCGGAAGACCAGGACAAAATTCACATCGAACCTCTTCGACTTCTTCTGTCAGTGTCTTCTCCCTCCTTTATCTCTTAAAAACTCCCACTGGTGACAAGTCAGTGACACGGTTCATGTAATGCGTGTCAAACACTAAAGTAGAATTAGTAAAGACAAACTTAGAGTAGAGGAGGTGAGTACGGTACTGATATTTACTTGTTAGTGGCCCGACAAGACTCTGAGTCAAAGGAGTGGACATTTTCTCTACCTCTACTATGATTTAGGTTGAAGTCTCCCATGAAAACTCCCAGGAACCCTTTACGTCACTCTCCTGATACACTCACTCTTCTAGGACCGTTTACACTCAAAAAACGTGATTC
Organism: Capra ibex; assembly: GCA_006410555.1. Classification (NCBI taxonomy): domain Eukaryota; kingdom Metazoa; phylum Chordata; class Mammalia; order Artiodactyla; family Bovidae; genus Capra; species Capra ibex. Next base: position 26,914,586 of record SJYO01033645.1, on the reverse strand, counting down.
AAGAGGTCACGGATACCAGTTGTGGTAAGGAACCCGTGGACAATACAGGGTGGAGACAATTGGACATCTACAGGTGGAAGACCTGACGTTCGACGGACACCGGTCCCTGACGACACCTAAAGACAAGAGAGACGTCACCGAGCTCACCACGGATACGTCCACTGACCAGATCTCTGTGGACACCTCAGCCCTCCGTGGATTTCGGGGAAGACTAAGGGAGAATGGAAGTAGTCAAGGACTTCAAACCCCAGCGACGCACTCAACCCTAGGTGGTAGCAAGCGTGAAGTAAGAGGAGAAATTTTTTTTCTTTTCCGTCAGTCGCTCCACCAACGAGACTTCCGTAGTCCGATTGGGTCTCTCTTGTTCTCTGGGGCAATGGGTCGTAGCACAGGAGTCCCAGGTCGAGCTTCCCCTACCCCGACTCCCCGTCCAACTACCGTAAGTACGGAAGGAGGACTTCGAGCCTGTGACATTCTTCCTTCGCGTCGCAATTCGCCGTCGGGTATGGTACAAGGTGTGACTACGTCTGACTCTTTGCTTTCGTGGTTCCAATCGGATGTCAACACTACGTCGACGTAGGTTAAGGACGGAGAAGAACGATCTTCCTGGTTTGACAGGGGAAGTAGAGTGAGAGACAGTGGAATGAGCGAAAGGATCTTTTTAGCCCATACCTGTAGACGGAGGGAAGTCATTACTAGAACCTTATTTACCTTCGTTTCACTCGTGACTGCAGAAAGAATTCAGAGACGGTGCGGAGGGAGGACAGGGAGGAAGTCCCCGAACGGCAGGCCACGTCTCACGTGCGAACTGTTCAGAAACGACTGACCTACGTGCTCCAGGGGTGCGACTCCGAGGTAAACTCGGTATCCGGAAAAGGTAGGAGTCCAGTTGGGAGGAGACTGAAGAGAGGACTTAACCGAGGACGCGTAAAAAAACCTGTAAAAGGAGGGAGGGAGGGAGGAGGGGTGGGGGGAGGAGGGTAGGTCGTGACGAGCTCCTACGGAGTACGACCGGAGAGGGACCCGAGACCTAAATAGGGAAGTTGGTATCCCTCAGTACCCGGGAGCCCAGTCCGTGGAGTGAAGAGGTCTGGATAAGGGAGTCGACTTGTAGTTTTCGACCTGTCCACTGGTAGTTCAGGAAAATGTCAAAGGGTTTAGAATCTTCAGATGTTAAGGTAACAGGAGTTCTTTTTATTGTCCTCCAGTCACTGGTGATCTGTGAAGGTCGGGTGGGGGAGGTAGGTGACTGGGGGTGGGGGATGTTCTTCGGAATCATTTTTTCTTTTTATGTTTAGGGATGGTGTTTTGGTCAACACACTACCGTGAAACGACTCGTAACTGGAACCTAATAATGGAGAGGATTTTCGTCACCGAGTTTAGGAGAGTCAAGATGAGTTAAGGTCAAACGTGAGTTAAGGAAACGTGGTTAATTCGTGTCTTGTTGACAAAAGAGACTTCCTCGACCAGTGGTTTGTCAAGAATTTCTCCACTATACCGTCGACGTTAGTTGAAACCATTTTCGTTACAGGGCAGAAAGGTAAAATAAAAAAACATGACTGAGACCGGAGTGGCTAACGGTCGTATGTGAACGTTCATGAGAATTCGTGTCCGTCGACGAATGTTTCTCAAGAAAGTATAATCGTCTGCAGTGACTACCAACGTCAACCTGTCTCTCGCTCTAACGGATTGTTTCCCTCACTTTGGGTGAGACGGGATCTCTTTGTGTTGAGTGTAATACTTCGACCATAAGTCAGGACCACGACACCCGAGAACTGTAAGTCTACCCTATAGTCGGTCAGTGGTAGAACTTAGAGGTTTAGGTGTCTGTGGGTTGTAAGATATATTAAGGGGGGTGTTTTGTATTAAATTTTTATATTCACTGTGAAAGTTCCAAATTTACTAAGATATTTATACCCGAATGCAAACGAAAGGTCGTTTCGTGTTAACGAAGAAATCTGAAATATTACAGAGGATCGTGAGGAGGATCCTGATCGGCAAACGAAAAAAAAAAGGTCCGACAAAGAGTGTTTCTTCGTTCTACAGATAGTGAATTGTTCGTAGTGATGTGTCCGTTACCCTTCACCTTTATTTCAATGCAAAGTCACACCCACACTCTGACCCAATTGACCGGTCACTTCTCTGATCGAGAACGGGTCTTGGAAGAGGTAGACATATAGGTGGGGTGGGGTGGGACGGTGGTCCAGACACGACAGACTATGTCATCGGTAATTGGTGTACGTCGATAACTTCAAATTTACTTAATTATTGAGTCGAAGAATCAAGGGGGACAGTGTAAAGTTCACGAGTCACCGGGGGTACCCCGTCGACCGTGGGGTGACCTGTCATGTCTACATCTAAAGGTAATAGTGTCTTCTAAGTCAACCTACCACGATCGGACTGACTAGGGTATCTAGGTTTACGACTACTATAGGTTTAAATTTAGAGGTCGGACTACGTACGACGTAATGCATAAAAATTTCAATTATTCTAACATAATAGATTTTGACTTAAGTTCCGTTGTTTTAGTCCCTATCCTATTTTTACGTCGTGGAAGGATCTATAAAAAGTACATGTTTTTGTTGGTTCGAGACAGGATTAAAGAAGAAAACTCACCAAAATAAATGGGTCGTAGTGACCCAACGCTTTTGTTCTCAGTTGAGTAATAATTTTCTTCTTGGTCTTTGTTTGTTTTTGTTTGTTTTAGAGATCGGATCCGGACTGGGACTCGAGGTCTGAGTGAGTTATAGAGGAGAAACCAGATGATTACCTCCAGAGTTTAAATATGTAGGTTTCGTCTTGTGCACTAGAAGTCATGGGAATGGAGGTGACATTGTTGTGGCGTAGTTCTGAAGAGGTGGAAGGAAGAATAGGAGGAGTCATTTGCCTTGATGGTAAACGTATTCTCAAGTTCGGTTTTAGACTCCTTAGTGGGAAGGGAAGAAGAAAAGGAGTGACAAACGTCGGTTATGTAACCGTTCAAAAGACCCAAGGGGGAGGTTTTGTCCTGGGATAAGGTTGGTGAAGAGTGCTCGAGGTAGTAGTGGTAAGACCAAGTCCGGTGGCAATAGAAAGTGGATTTATTGGTCTTGGCGAAAGATTGGACGGGTGACGAAAGACTACGAAAAAGGGGTGCAGTCAGATGAAGGATCTCGTGTCAGTCTTACTAGATATTTCTACATTTGTGCTAGTATGTAAGAGGACGAAATACGAAGGACGCCGAAGGGGAGTACACGTACGAATCGACCAGTCAGTACAGACTAAGAAAACACTGGGACACCTGACATCGGACCGCTCGAGGAGACAGGTACCCTAAAGAGTCCGTTCTTGTGACCCCACTCAGCGGTAAAGGAAGAGGTCCCTAGAAGGACTGAGTCCCTAACTTAGACGTAGAGGACGTAACGTCCTCCTAAGAAATGATGACGGTGGACCCTTAAGGGTAATATGAGTTTTATTTTGGGGTTAAGGAAGGATTCTGGATGTTCTGGGAGACTTATCAGGGGACGGAGGGAGAACACAACATAAAAGAGGTATCGTGAGTAGTGTTAGACTTTATTGATAATGAAGATGTAAATAATAGATAGGGGAAGAGTTGTCTTACATTCGACACCTTTCTGACCGTGAAAAAGAGAAAACAAGCGATAATCTAGAGACTTCCCCTCAGTCCTGACGGATGTAAGTTTAGGTCCGAGATGGTGAATAATCATGCACTGAAACCTGTTCAAGTAGGTAGAATGTGGAGTCAAAGGAATAGACGTTTTACCCCCACTATTATTATAAGGGATGGAGGATCTCAACAACTCTTCTAATTTACTCAATTATGTACATTTTGTAAATCTTCTCATAGACCATGGACCAATTTTCGATACATTAATAAACGTTAATAATGAATTTTACTATTCGTGAGTTCCTGGTAAACAACTTATTTACTTATTTGGACAATTCTGCTCAGAAGGTGACGTGTCCAATATTCAACTTCGTGTTAAATGGTCTCGTCACATATCGTACGTTTCTTCTGAAAGTCGGACAGGAATCCCCTCCTTTTGGTATGAAACCGGACTAGGACACACACGCACACACCCGTGCAAAGATCCCGTCTTAAAGGTCGAATGAAAAACATTTCTCTTTTTTCGATGGAGCCAGGGTTCTGACAACAGGTCATTCTCGGTTAGACTTATATCTCTATAGATATGTAGATTGCACACTGATCTTTGTGGTATAAACGTCGGTCCTGAGGATTTCCACCCAGACTTGTCGCGGAGAAAAAGACACATCTAGTGACAATCTTTACAAAAATCTACTTTTTAGGGGTCAGTCTTTGTGAGGGGAGACGGGACGGAGAAATTAAGTGAGTGTCTCTGTTTTGTTTGGGTTCTTCTTTCCGTCTCTATACAAACGTTAACCTTTACAAAAAAAAGTCCTTTACTAAACCATGTCCTTGTAGTAAGGGTAGGGTAATTGACGACTGAGCCTCGGTTGACAAACATTTTCACTTATACGTTTGACGGGCCGAGTCCGAACCGGGGGACGGGGTACCCCGACGTAATCACCGGTACAAGGGTTTTGTCGGGTGCACGAAACCTCCAAAGTAAAGATAATTTGGTTTCGTCCTGGGTCGTCTTCGAGGAGCGGTAGGGACGTGAGACTTTCTCTTTCTCGACGTTAACTTAAAAGAGTCGTATCTTATACTTATACTACAAAAGGGGACTTGGAGGAGATTGTTGGATTTTGATCCAGACTTACACGTCGGAAACCACAGAGCGCCGCGGTAATCAGTATTGAATTATTTGTCTAATTTACGGGTCGACTTCCAGCCCGAACCCTCTCGTCTCGCTAACGGAGTTGAGGACTTCGCGAGCGGTACTCCCTCCCTCGGACCGAAAAGACCCTTTGTGTCGCACTGAGACCCAGGTCGACACATCGTCTTGTTCATGTACCTACCCGAAACTTCAGACTTTCTGGACCTAAACTTAGGATGAAGAGAAAAAATAGTCGGTACCCTGGAATACAACAACTGAATTTGTGAAGTTTTACACCATCTTTTGTTAAAACAAATTTTGTTTCCACATCCCCCCGTGACTTACCTTAATTTGGTCTTCCTTTCTTTTTTTTTTTTTTTCACATCGACTGTGATAATCAAAGAAGGGGTTATAACTAAAATGGAAGAGAGAGAGAGACGACTTTATTGAGAGAGTAAAACAAGGTCATATGTGACGTTTTGGGGGTGGGGGTGGGGGGTTGACGGTACGAAGATCCACTCTAAAGCTAACTCAATTCGATTAGTACTATTAGAGTCAAGGAAATCACCACTGACCGAGTTCGTAATAGTCCATTGTGTTAAGACCAGTTTCTCGACATTGACCTTTAAAGATCTTGGAAGATCTTTTCAACAGGAAGTAAAATTTTTCTCCGAGTTCCTTCTCTTCCATAGAAAGAGGAAGATTGGTATGACGTAGTCCTACAATACGGATCTAAACATCAGTACTCCAATCCAGACGGGCTTCTTCGATTATGCAATTCCAACCGTCCCTTCTTTCTTCCCTCAAGAACAACTATGACGATTCGGTGGTAGGGATCTCGGTGGGATCGAAACACACAGAACAATATTCACTATTTCCTTCAAGGAAAAAACAAATTTAGTCGCCTCAACCACAGAAGGCCCCGAACCTCGGAATCGAGAGATTAGCCACGTACCCTGTGGCTCTAATATTTCGACTACTTACTTCCGTCATCCATATGTTTCTTGTCATTAAAAGGGAGGGAAAAAAGTACTCTTTGTCTTATCGACGTCTATAGAGAATATGAGGTTTTGTATATATGTTCCCGGACTTCTTGTGGTCCACCTTTCGTTCATACCACTCTTCTTACCTGTCTCCGAAGATTCTCATGTTTTCCCAGGTAAACACGTTTCGATCGTTAAAGTAAGTACACTGGTTATGTGTAGTGACCCGTGGAGGAAACTTCGTTTGGGACACGGTCGTGACCCGTATCCCAAACCCCTAAACTGTACTCAGACGGAGTTAGACAAGACGACCCTCTCCGTCCGTGTCTTTTTGTGTCACCCGTCATACGACGCGAGCCTACTCTCTGTACATTGGTCTCCCGACACCCTCGAGTCACCACCCCCGTTGTTCCAATTGAAAGTTACCCCTTCTGACCCTTCCTAAGAGTCTTTCCCCTTGTACACTCGGCCTGAAACTTTTTGAATGTAAAAGTAGGTTGTGTCCACGGAGTGTTTTCCGTGTGGAACACATATTTGTCGTTTTACATCTGTTTGTCCCGTCGACGACTCTGTCGTCATCAATGCGGACTTGTGACCGTTACATCCCGTGTGTGTCCTCTTTGTCCCTCCTTCTTGTTCCCCACTCATTCATCCGTCCCAGGTCTCACAGCTCCCGACACTTGAGTAGACAAGGGGTCGGACGGGACCTGGTACGAGGGGTACAGACATCTACTCTTTGGGTTTGTGGTATGACTCCGTCTCGTTCTCCTATTCGTCCAACAAGAAAGAGGAAGTCACGGTCACTTGGGGTCACTCCATGAATCCGACGAGATCGAGGAAGAACCCTGAGGTCACTAATGAAAGACCGGCAGTACTTTCGAGTGAGTTCGAGGAAATTAAAGATTTACCGAGTTACCAGGGGGGTCTTCAAGAACGTCGATCTTTGTAGATGTGACAGATTGACCGTTTAGGGTTGTTGAAAAGAGATACACCTTTTAGTTGGACTTTCTTGTAGATGGTTTTTTGTGAATTACCACTCTTTTACCTACGAATATAGGATTCTAACCTTTGTTCTGTTTCTATAGAGGAGATAAGTTTTAGTATGATTTTTAAGATCGATAATGTTATTACGTCTTTTTCCTTTATTTTCCGTGCGTTCAACCTTTCCTTCTTTATATTGGAAGGGAACACCGAGTCTCCCATTTCTTAGGCGGACGTTACACCCGCTAGAGCCAAGCTAGGGACCCAACCCTTCTAGGGGACCTCTTCCCTTTCCGATGGGTGAGATCGTAAGACCGGACCTCTTAAGGTTCCTAACCTTATCAGGTACCCCAACGTTTGTCAGTCTGTGCTGACTCGTCGAAAGTGAAAGTAAAAGTGAAGACAAGCATCTATTATACTAACTAACACATCCTTGAGGGTTTCTTAACTGGTTACTACTTTGTTTTGTTGTTGTTGTTGTTTTGGGTATCGGAAGACAATCAACGAGTCTGTACAGACTTAAAAACACTGGGTTGCCTGACAAGTGTCCTTCGGTCCGAGGGGACAGGTGCCTTGAGAGGTCCGTTCTTATGACCTCACCCATCGGTAACGAAAGAGGTCCCCTAGAAGGATTGGGTCCCTAACTTGGGACCAGAGGACGTAACGTCCGTCTAAGAAATGGGAGACTCGGTGGTCCCTTCAGGTATGAGAATCTTGATTATTCGTCAATACCGTTCCCCCGTGCTATCTGCCAATTATCTGTTTTTAGTTAACAAAAGGATACGTGGTTGTTAATTACTAATTTCAATCTTTAATTTTTGTGTTATAGTAAATAGACGACACGAATCAGTGAGTCAACACAGACTAGAAGACGTTGGGGTACCTGACATCAGGTGGTCCGAGGAGACAGGTACCCCTAAGAGGTCCGTTCTTATGACCTCACCCAACGGTACGGAGGAGGTCCCCTAGAAGGGTTGGGTCCTAAGAAATGGCAGACTCAGTGGTCCCTTCAAGTTATTGTAAATATCATCGTGGGTTTATACGTTATGATTCTATATTTAGTTTACCGTACATGTGTCCCTACCGTACATCTTTTAATGTATTGAGACTACTTTCTTTAGTTTCTTCTAGATCTATTTAGCTCTCTGTCAGTCTATGTACCTAATATTCTGTGTCATAATTTCACAGTCAAAGAAGGTTCAAGTGGATAGTCAAGTCAAGTCAGAGAGTCAGCACAGGTTGAGAAACGCTGGGGTACTTAGCGTCGTGCGGTCCGGAGGGACAGGTAGTGGTTGAGGGTCTCAAATGGGTTTGAGTACAGGTAGTTCAGCCACTACGGTAGGTCGGTAGAATAGGAGACAGCAGGGGAAGAGGAGGACGGGGGTTAGGGAGGGTCGTAGTCCCAGAAAAGGTTACTCAGTTGAGAAGCGTACTCCACCGGTTTCATAACCTCGAAGTCGAAATCGTAGTAAGGAAGGTTTCTTGTGGGTCCTGACTAGAGGAAATCCTACCTGACCAACCTAGAGGAGCGTCAGGTTCCCTGAGAGTTCTCAGAAGAGGTTGTGGTGTCAAGTTTTCGTAGTTAAGAAACCGTGAGTCGAAAGAAGTGTCAGGTTGAGAGTGTAGGTATGTACTGGTGACCTTTTTGGTATCGGAACTGATCTGCCTGGAAACAACCGTTTCATTA
>SJYO01033645.1:26872875-26906153 GCA_006410555.1 Capra ibex | reverse complement strand
ATAAATCCAACCAGTATTGAAAAGAAGGTTCCTCATTCGCAGAAAATTAAAGTACCGACGTTAGTGGTAGACGTCACTAAAACCTCGGGGTTTTGTATTTCAGACTGTGACAAAGGGGTAGATAAACGGTACTTCACTACGCTGGTCTACGGTACTAGAAGCAAAAGACTTACAACTCGAAATTCGGTTGAAAAAGTGAGAGGAGAAAGTGAAAGTAGTTCTCCGAAAAATCAAGGAGAAGTGAAAGACGGTATTCCCACCACAGTAGACGCATAGACTCCAATAACTATAAAGAGGACCGTTAGAACTAAGGTCGAACACGAAGAAGGTCGGGTCGTAAAGAGTACTACATGAGATGTATATTCAATTTATTCGTCCCACTGTTATATGTCGGAACTGTATGAGGAAAAGGATAAACTTTGGTCAGCCAACAAGGTACAGGTCAAGATTGACAACGAAGGACTGGACGTATACCAAAGAGTTCTCCGTCCAGTCCACGAGACCATAAGGATAGAGAAAGTCTTAAAAGGTGTCAAGTAACACTAGGTGGGTCAGTTTCCGAAACCGTATCAGTTATTTCGTCTTTATCTACAAAAAGACCTTGAGAGAACGAAAGAGGTATTAGGTCATCTACAACCGTTAAACTAGAGACCAAGGAGACGGAAAAGATTTTGGTCGAACTTGTAGACCTTCAAGTACCAAGTGCATAACGACTTCGGACCGAACCTCTTAAAACTCGTAATGAAATGGTCGTACACTCTACTCACGTCAACACGCTATCAAACTCGTAACAAACCGTAACGGAAAGAAACCCTAACCTTACTTTTGACTGGAAAAGGTCAGGACACCGGTGACGACTTAAAAGGTTTAAACGACCGTATAACTCACGTCGTGAAAGTGTCGTAGTAGAAAGTCCTAAATTTTGTCGAGTTGACCTTAAGGTGGTGGAGGTGATCGAAACAAGCATCACTGCGAAAGATTCCGGGTGAATTGAAGTGTAAGGTCCTACAGACCGAGATCCACTCACTAGTGTGGTAGCACTAATTGACCCAGTGCTTGTAGGAAAAACATGTGGATATCTAAGTCACATTAGGATCAGTTCTCAATGTCGTTCGATAAAACACATATAACTGTTTGGTTAGGATTTCAAGTGTATCCTTCCGTCTGAGTTTCATCTGTTGTTTTATAATAATTTCTTCCTGTTTCGACCTCCTAGCTGTGATGGTCTGCAGTTCCATTTGCTGTCGCCGTTTTCTCGTCCGTGTGTCCAGTTACGTCGCCTTATCTCTTGGGTCCTTGTTTGGGTGTGTTTATGTCAGTTGACGAGAAACTGTTTCCTCCTTTCCGTTAAGTCACATCTTTCCTGTCAGTATGGTTGGTTACGATCTTGGTAACCTGTCGGTTGACGTTTTTAATTAGATCTATGTCTGGTATGTGGAAGGTAAAATTGTTCTGGAATACGTCTAAAATTGCTTCAGGTTCAATAACTAAAAAGAAAGTACCAAACAGGAAGACCACAACGTAGATTTTTGAGTAACGGTTTGAGGATTTAGTTTATCTAAACGATATAAAAGAAGACAAATAAAATATGTAAAATATAAATTCAGACACTATTAAAACTCAAAACACTCTTCCAGCAACTTTTGTTCCTTCCAGACTCTTTTACACTGCCGGTTCTCTTTGGAATCTTCTACACTGTCACCTCCCACTGTGCCATAGGACGTTCTCTTGAACCCTGTCTTTTTCCTGTAATCCATTTTCGACTTTTTTGAGACTTATTGAATTATTATAATTATACCCAAGTACTTAATATTGTTTACGTCGTATAATTATATTTTACAATTATTCTCCCCTTTGACTTGTATCCGTATTCCCTTGAGAGACATAATAGAAAAGTAAAAGGGATATTTAGATTTTCATAATATTTTTATCAGGTAATTTTTTTTAGTTGGGTTTAAAAGATAAAAAGGTTGCTTTATATCACGAGTGACCCCCCTTTAGGTATTAAAATTCTCTGCGTATACAAAGAAAGGTAGTGGTTCCTCTGTCACCATTAAATAGGTTGTAATCGACTGGGGATATCTTCGTAAACATGTCCTTCGTTTCGTGTTTCTGGTAAAGTTTCAGGATGTCACGTTCGCCATGAATAAGGGTTCACTCTTGAACAAAGGTGTGTCTTTGACGTACCAAAAATCCAAACAAAGGTCCCGACTCTACTCTTCTGTCTCGAAGGAGTATTGAATTCCTACGGACCGTTCCAGTAAAGACGAAAGGGTTCTTCTCGAGACAGGGTGATCATGTTGGTAGTGACTTCCACAGAAATAACGAAAGAGACCTTGACGAAACCTTCGACTTAGATAGGCAACAAGGACTACCCCGAAAATACTGTACCGACAACATAATCGAAAGGTAACGACATCATTGTTAATGGTGTGTGAACCACCGAACTTTGTTGTGTCTAAATAATAGGAATACCAAGACGTCCAATCTTCAGGTTGTACCCAGAGTGACCCGATTTTAGCTCCGTAACCGTCTCAAACGAGGAAAGACCTCCGAGATCCCCTTCCAAGTAAAAGGACTGAAAAGACCGAAGACCTCCGGTGGACGTAAGGAACCGAACACTAGGGGAAAGAGGTAGAAGTTCCGGTCGTCACCCCCTGCCCCCAGTTTAGGAAGAGTGTAACACCATGAGACTGGAGAAAAAAAAAAACGGATAGAGAAGATAAAAATTCATGGGATACTAAAATGACCCGGTGGCCTTTTGGGTCCTGTTAGAGGAATAAGATCTCAGTCGACTACTCGTCGGTATTAACACGGACCTCGGAATTGAAGGGAAACGGTACATTTGATTATATAGGGATCTAAGTAATTTTAGGTATAGACCCTATACCTATAGAACCCCCCCCCGTAATGAGACCGAGGTTGTCAAAAGAACCCCCTGTCCAAGACAAGAGTTATGAGTGGGGGCGGATGTTGTGCACCCAAGTAAGAAGAAGATACACTTTAATAGTTTTCCTTTACGTTTTAGTGGTGGGGAAGGTAGGATCGGGAATTCGGTCTCAAAATAATGAATTTTTGTTGTTGTTGTCGTTGTTTGAATAGAGTCACCGGTATTATATTTCGTAGTCCGTTTGTGCCCTTGTCGAGTCTCACCGGAGTCGTCTGACAGTCCCAGAGGGGTGTGAGACGAGATGGACCGTATCGACAAATCAGTGGTCCCAGACTGTAGACCCGGAACTTCGTGTCGGTTTTTCCTTTGAATCTCCAACCATAACACTACCCTCGACTGTCCCCTTAGATATCAGGGTTCAGAATTTCAAAGGTGGGCACAGAAACAAAACCAGTCAAAATATCAGAGACGTCTCAACCTTCCGACGGTCCGTCTACCGGGGACCTGTAATTAAGTAACGAGTCGGTTTGTGCGCTAAGTCGTCGGGAGGTTAACGTTCATGCGAGTCTCCCTCTACCTACGTGGCAACTGATCGAAACCCGACAGTTTTGGTACACTTGCCTTTGTGGCCACTCCAGAGTTCATTCGGAACCCTTAAATTTTGTCACGAGTCCGTGTCTCCCAGATACTAGTTTTAGTTTGTGTAGTGGCGAGAAACAGAAAACTGTGTGGTACAGGCGACAACGAAATCTAGATCGTGGTCTTGGCAGAAGAACCAAAATTTCCAGAAAAGGATGAATTCATCTTTCACCACATCCACAGTGAGTCCCTCAAATATTGCCCGTTGTGGTCCGACAGTGCGTACGCACACGTAGAGACGCGTAGGTATATGGGATCGTAAACATAATTATTGTCGGAACCCCTCTGGTATCGTTGACTGGACCATACAATCGATTAATCTACACTTCACACCCGTGTTGTTGAGTCCTGTCGGTCCGACTTTGACCGTGACGAGTAGAGAAAGTAAGTATTCGTGTGTGCCCGTACAGACCATGGTCCCCGACCCGGTCCTCGACACTTATGTTACTGTTTGTTGAGGAAAGGAAGACCCCAACCCCCTACGGGCTTCTTGTCGATGGACACCACTGCCACTCTCTGGTCATGTGGTCCGCACACGACGATGTGGGACTCCTTCACGAGTCTCCTACGACGTCGACCCGTCCCTCCCCTTTCTACACGTGTGTTTGGTGTGGCGTCATTACGAGACGGGAGGTGCGTCAGGACTTGGTTCAGGACTCTCGTAAGAAGGTTTCACCTCTCTCGTTGTCTCCTCATGTACCCTCGACGTCTCTGGTGCCCTTCTGGTCGCCCCGAGATCCGTTGGTCGCCCCGGAGACCGAAACATAGAGACATAGCGGCCTCATTTTAAAGAAATAAAGAAAGAGACACCGAGAAACTGGAAGCACAGATATCGTAAGGATAAATAATTAAGTTTCATTCGGTCCGTGAATAAAAACGTCACCGAACTACGACGAATTTCACGGTGTAGTTCCTGGTCAGGGAACCTTAAAGGTTCACCACCTGAGGTGACTTTGTTCCCGAGACCCATCCGCCCACCGGTCACTCACTGTTACCGTGACAACACAAAACGAACCTAGTCAAGTGATCACCCGATTTAGACCTAAACAGACCTCCAGTCGACCACCAAATAGGACTTCCTGGTGACAACCACCTTTGAGAGGGAACTTACCTAGTACCACTGCACTCTCTTGTGTATGAGCGTGACACAAAGAAAACACGGTCCCTGCGTCTGTGTCGTGGAAAGAAATTCTTATGTATGCAAATGAGTAAATTAGAAGGGGTGTTAGGTTACTCATCCTTGACTGATAGGGGTAAAGTGTTTACTCCTTTTACTCCGGGTCTCTCCAATACATTGAACTCGTTTTTTCACCTTGGGTCTAACTAGGGTCCAGTAGACCGAGGACCTTAAACGAGTTCAAGTATAGGTAACTCAGTCACTACGATAGATCGGGAGAGTAAGAGACGGTGGGAGGAGAGGAAAACGGAAGTTAGAAAGGATCACAGTCCCAGAAAAGGTCACTCAACCGAGAAACGTAGTCCACCCGTTTTATAACCTCGAAGCCGAAGTTATAGTCAGGAAAGTTACTTACAAGTCCCAACTAAAGGAAATTCTAACTAACCAAACTAGAGGAATGTCAGGTTCCCTGAGAGTCCTCAGAAGACGTCGTGGTGTCACTAAGCTTTCGTAGCTTAGTAGTCACGAGCCAGCAGAAATACCAGGTTGATGTGAGTGTAGACATGTGATGACCTTTTTGGTATCGAAACTGATACACCTGGAAACAGTCATTTCACTACAGAGACGAAAAATTATACGACAGATCCAAAGAGTATCGAAAGGACGGTTCTTCATTTACAGAAGATTAAAGTGTCGACGTCAGTGACCTCGTTTGAGGTCCTCTCTCACCTCCTGTCTCTTAGACCACACGATGTCAGGCTCCCCAGCGTTTCTCAACCTGTACTGAATCGTCGACTTGTTGTTGTCGACCGAGGTCTCAAATGTAGGAATTGTGATGTGACATACAACAAGGTCAAGACGCATTGTTACAAAAAACATGTGACTTGGGATGTCCACCAGACCAGTGAGAAGCATTCGAATCGGAGAGACTCCTGTCTCCGATGTGAATTCGACATAAAAACAAACAAAATGTATTGTTCAACTGAATAAAGACCGATCTTCTCTTTTTTTACGATTAAATTCTCTTGGACTTTTTATAAATTTTTGATTCTCCTTTTGTTCGGATGACGAATCTCCATTGTACAATACAAAAGAAGACGAAAAGATGCAAAATATATGTGTGAATGTGTATGAGGGTATGACCCATGTATGACCCATCAAGACACCGGTCGAAAATATCATGGTCTATTAGAGTGACATGAAGGAATACGGTAGTTTCGAGAGGGAAATTGACCGAAAGAGTTGGAGACAACTTCCATACGTGTGTGTAACGAATTGAGAAGGTATTGACAACCTGTAAATCCACCAAGGGTCAGCAACCCCTTCCACCGACCTAGACCTCCCAACTCAGTAAACCGTCGATACCTTCCCCCACTCCACCCCTCCCCTCCCCCACGAGTCCGTCGTCCTGGTCGTTCACGTTTTACACCCCGGAGACCCCTTGGTCTACTGTCGGACTACACTCCAAGTCCGATGTCCGATGTCCGAGAAGCGAGACAAATCACCTACTCCTTCGATTTCAAGTCTTTCACATCCTCTGAAGGACTTTTCAAGAGACCTTCTACTAAGATGGTCAATCGACAGAGGTAAGAGGTCACATACTCAAACTTCAGTAAACTTTCCCCTTTCTTTAGGGTCCTTTTCCCCACTCCCCACTCCTTTCTCTACGTCTCTGCATCCTTCTCGGTCGCTTCCTCCGGGTACAATGACTCGGCCAATGGACACCCGTGGACTTGACGTCGAGGATACCCCGATTCCTTGGTATGTGTCACAGAGGTCCTCTGAAGGGATGATGACTCCACCGGGGCCCACGATGGGGAGACATGAAGATCCGGTGTGACCCACGGTCGACTCCCCCGAAGTCTTTGGTCTTGGGACCCTGTCTTTTCACCTCCACGGACTAATTCACCCCTCGGAAGACACATGTGGTTTGGTAGATGGTTCGACCCGACTTTTTCCTTCACTGGACCCTACGACACAACTCACGTTTTCGTAGATGACACGAGTGGACCCCTAGACCCCCGGTCCCAGACGGTGGAGAAGGGGATCCTCTATTTAAGATCCTCTAGGCCACCCTCGATTTTCCCATACAAAAACCGTTGTATAGACCCTCCCCTTTTATGAGAACAAGAGGTTCCTTCTTCGTTTGGTCTTACCTACCCGACGTCTCGGGAGAAGTAGAATAAGACTGTGATTCGGGTACGGTAAGTTTTGTCTGTAAGGGAATCAGGGTTGACACTGTACGGGTCCGACCTCTGAGTCTCGACTCGTCCTCTACCTGGACTGGACCGAGTCCAGACGGGACTCTCCTCCGACCATGACGACGACCCGTCCCACGAACGTAGTCTCGTGTTCTGGTGAGATTCCTTTGAAGATCCCCCGTCCCCTTCCCTGTATTGAACGAGGTTCGAGGACTTATCCGGTCCGGAATACGACTTCTGAAGACGAGTAATCAGTGAGGGAGGTAGGGAAGACCTTCTCTCTGCTGAGGAAGAACCCTGCCTCGTCTTCAAAACCTTGATTGAGTAGTAGTGTGGTGATATTAGTGTCACGACGCCCTTCAAAGACTGAAGAAGTAGATTACCTTACTCCGGACCATTTTACACGAGTAACCGAAGGAGGGTCAGAATTTATGACTAACTCGTGGACGACATACGGTGTGTATAAGATCTTTTCTTGCTTGGGAACGGCATCCTCGAGTGTAAGTACATGTGGACCCCAGAGTCACCAGACTCCTGGTTGTGTCCGTGCCGAGTCCCGTTACTCCCTCTGGTCCGATCCGGACGTGGCGGTCCTCCCTGGTCCCTCCCGAAGGACCTCTCCGTCACGGTCTGGGAAGGTACCGACGTAGAAACAAGAAGATAGGTAGAGTGAATCGTGACAAACATTAATAGATAGACACGTGCATAGACTTCTTGGGTAGAGGGGGTGATAAAGCTTACACGGTTCTCCGGACGGGTGACGACGTACCGGTACAATTATGCATAAAAGCCTTACTTATCCGTCACACCGGTCCGACTAGAAACTTGTCACGAGGGAAGACCGTCTTTATTTGTATCGTGTTTGTTTGTCGAGGTGGAAGATCCAGTGTCGGTCTACCATTAGAACCCACCCAGACCCAAAATCTTTTTTTTTTTTTTTTTTTTAACCTCTGTCGTTTCCTTCCTCGTCTCTTCCGGCTGTCCAGAACCGAGAAATCCGCCTTCGTAAAAAACGAGTAATAGATCCGGAGAAGTCGTAATACTGTTTCACAACAGGATCGCGTCTGTAGACACGGGTAGCGGGACCTTCGTCACTGTTTTACGACGGTCAGAGACACGGAGTGTTCTGAATAACGTCGAGGGACCCAGGAAAAAAAAAAAAAAAAAAAAAGGTGATTTGGTTATTAGGTACAACTGTCGTTTAGACATGTCTCTTGGATAATTTTCTTTAACATCATTTAGTCTCTACGAAATTGACAGACAGACCACAAGACTAACGGACGGGCCGTGAAGGTGACATTGAAGGAAGACATGTTGGACGGTAAACTAATTTAAGGTGCCTATTAATAACTCAGAACTGATGCACGTTCCGTTACGCAACCCTCGGAGTAGGGTCTATGTAGAAGGTCCGGGTTTCGTATTAAATTGAATACCTGTTTTTATGTGTACATGTTGCCTTCGTCTCTCACTCTCTGGTGTTCTTTGACATTTTTGGTAAAGTTCCTTCCATTGTAAACTAGGTACACTCGTTCATTTCCTACTGACCATGGTTTGTGAGTAAGTAAACACATTCATACCTAAATTGTCACAACGACTCGTTGAAAGGGTCCGGTCCATGATATGTCTCTTGGATAATTTTCTTTAACATCATTTAGTCTCTACGAAAATGACACGAACCATAAGACTAACGGACGGGTTGTGAAGGTGACGTTGAAGAAAGACATGTTGGACAGTAAACTAGGTCAAGGTGTTTAATGACCTTAACCCCAGTTTCCCTATTTATTCTGGGTGAGGGTCTCGTACCAGGGGACCCTCTCGGTTTCGTCATAGTGAATTGAGTAGACCTCCACCTTCAGACTCCCCTCGAGGAATTTTTTCTACGAAGTCAACGAAGAATTTCCTCTTCAAACTCAAATAGTCCACTTCTCCTCTCTCCTCTTGTCTGGGTAAAAGTCCTGCTGACGACCTCGTGTTACTCAGACACTCCACAGTCTCTCAATTCGGTTCTCGGTCTTGTGTGTTCCACACCTAAATGAGGACTTTCGTCACATCCTATTCCTCTCGTCTCAAGACGTCCAAACGTCTTCCGAGTCCTTCTAAGGAATCACCTAGGTAGGTACGTCTTCAGGAGGACCCTAGATCGTGGTACTAATCCGTTAGACTCGACCGGACTCGAGACCTCTTTCCTACTTAGGGTCGAGACGGAGAATAAATTATTGAAAACAGGGGAGACTTCACCTTTAGTATTAAGAATCGAGTGTTCTGACATTTCTTCGAGTCTACTGTGTCGTGTGTACTTCATGAGTCGTGTCGTCCTGTATGGGATCACTCGTAGACCATTGACGATCGGGTGACGAGGGGTCTCACACAGATCCTTACACCTGTTCGGGACCCTCTCTCACCCCGACGAGTCTCTACTGGAGTACTCTGTTCGGTCTGAAACCGCTCCGTTGTCTCGAATTCTTGTTTCGACCTCCTCTGAAAATTCTTTACTACTGGATAGGGAAACAGAACCCAACTATTCCTGTCTCTCCTAACACTTTCTCCGTCATCTTTTTCCGGGTACCTTACAAAATCTTACGTCTTCCTTCAAAACCCAGTTCACCGTACCACTTTCATGGGTCCTTACAATTCTTCACCATAAAACACCTACAATGTCTCTGACCCTCCACCAGACCTCCGTTCCACTTCCGATCTACCTCTACTGGCTCCCCACTACTGGTAGTGTCAAAATTGTTCACCACCACAACTGACACCAAACCGACCTAAAAGTCTCCACCTTTTTCTACGACAAGTTGTACGTATCGTGGACCTAACACCCGAGATTTGTTATTACGGTAAGGGATATTTTCCTTAGTCCCGAAGAACCTGTTTCCCGGTTAAGATCGAGACTCCGTCTTTTATATGTTCAACTCGGACCTCGTAGAATAACGATCTTTAGTCAATCCATACTTGAACATGGTCTAATTCTAGTGTAGGTTCTCCGAAAGTGACCGGTTTCTACCTTTTCAAACTCGTAGTTGTACCTATTGACGTTCCCCAGGTTTATGTAGTTTATATCAATTTAGGTGTTTAGTTATTATTACGTCTTTTTTTTGTTTTGTTTTGAGTTGTGGAGAGACAGTGGAGATCTTCTACGATCCTTTGGGGAAGTAAGACTTTTGACCACTTATTTCTCTTTTATAGACTACAAATAGGAGCGAGAAGTTTAGTTTGGTATGAACGTAACTAGTTTACGAATTACTCCGTTGTAAATAGAAATATTTCGTAAAGTCGACTATTTACTACTGTCTTATCTACTTAATCTTGTGCTACTAAACCTTTGGGGATTACTTACTTCCAAAGGTCCGTTACTTGAGATGACCTAGGCCTGTTTGGTCACTGTTGGTCTGTAGTACGGAGAGGAAGGAGGACGGGGGTTTCCCTGTGTGGTGGTAGTCAAGATCCAGGTGGAGAGTTAAGAGTCCTCTGTGTTCCCTGTCTGCTTGTCCAAGTGACCGTGACAGTTCCGTGCCGATCGTTTTAGATCTGACACCCTTGAGTCACTCAAAGAAGTTATATATATAAAACTCCTTATTTACTCTAGACCATATCATAGTTAATTAACGGTCCGTACCCAGAATAAAACTAGAACTAAAGCTCTTTGATTTTTATTATTTACTAGTGTCAATACTCTGACTTATCGATTTGTACAATTCCTTAATGATCTGAAAATAGATGTATATTATATTATTAACACAAAAAGAAATTTTTTTTTTTTTGGGAATAGAAATTCTCGATATTGGTTTTATTTTTATGACTTTACCACATGGACCCTAAGTGACGTTTTCTTAGAAGACCACCCCCGACTCCCAGTCTACCCTCCGTATGTACTTTGTTCCAACCGGTACCTAATTAGGCATAACTTCTCCCACTACCCGAATTCCCACACATGGTGCCATAAGAACGATGAAATCATAGACAGTCTTCAAGAGATATCGTTCTTCAAGCACACACACACACACACACACACACACAAAGTACCATGACTTCTTGATCTAAGACCCACTTTTTTTCGTCTTCCTTTGGTTTCCGAACAAAAAATTTTATTCCTCCGTCTAGTCCAGTTTGTTGATTCTTATTCCAGTTAGACCTTCGTTTTTTACCTTGATTATCCCATTCGTACTAATTATAAGAATTACCTATTGTTGAAGTAAGATTTTTAGGTATTATTGTCAGATAGTTTCAGGGATCCCTTTAAATTATGTTATATAATGTACCGTTAATTATATTCCTTTTGTATATATTTATAGATCATTTATTTCCCCTTTTAGTAGGAAAAGTTACCAGAGGTGTTACATAATTTACTTTGTTGTTTTACGGAGAGTGAGTCGTAGTCGGACCCAAGAAAAGAGAGGTGGGGAAGGAAGGGAGACGCAGACAAGGTGTGGGACGGGGTTAAAACTATGGGTCGAGACGAGACCTCGCAGGGTCTCAGTCGACATTGAAGTCCTAGGGAGTTCAGGGGAAGAAAGGGGGCTCTCTACGACCCTGAAAGTTGTGTTCGCGAAAGGGTCTCCCACGTTTACTCACTGAGACCCCAGATAGCTAAATAGTTGGTCGACACTTAGACAGTATTTTCGTGACACCCGGGGACCCTCCTCAGTCCAGGGGGGACGTGTAGAAGTCCCCTCGGTTCCTCTGACAGTTGTGTCGGTAGGGAGCCCAAGGGTGCAACTGATTTGCAACGAGTGTCGATGGAAAAAGTTAGGAGATAGTCAACACCAGAAGAGTCTTGGGCCTAGGTTCTCGGCTTTGACTACGTTAGAAATTGGACAGTTCCAGGTACCCCTCCTTAAAGTCGGGTCCGTATTTGGGTTTGTACAAATCCAAGTTCGGTACAAATTAGACTCTCCTTTGGCTCACCTTTCAGAACGGTTCCTGAGGGTACGTGTAGTTAGTTTGGGTAAAGTCAGGGACAGAAATAGATAAATAAGGTTTGATGAACACTCTTAAAGTTTCCAGGTAATCCGTAGTCACTAATGCTCGAGAACTTCATTCTATAAATAGGTCAACTATAATGACAGTGATTACTCTTAATGTTGTGGGAGGGACGAGGTCGATGACTCGTCTCGACCGACAATCCAGAGTCCTTTTCGTAAATCGTCCGATTATCGAGTGCCTTCGGCTTTCGAAGAGTGATGTGAAGGTCTTACGTACGAATCTAAATGGAAATGCTCCCTCGTCTCCTGTTGTTCGTCATTTTAATCCATCTAGAAAAGAAAGTTTTCAGGAAGTAAGAACATAAAGGTACAAGTAGGAGAAAAACGGTGGGGGTTGGAGATTTGTAGAATGTGTGTGCGGGTGTGAGAGGGGGGTGGGTATGTGGGGTAGGGAGGTCTCGAGAGAAATTGTTGTCTCGATCCGATTACGTCCAGTCTAACTGTGTTGTTTGGAAGTCTCCGTTCTCCTCCCCGTAGACGGTAGAGTCTTCGGGTTTGTGTTCTCTGCGTTGGTCCTCCACCGGTCCCGTGGGGGTCGTCTCTTGGTGGGGATGGTGTCGTGTAGGTTGAAGCGGGTCTGAGACTGGGTGGAAATCCCGTTTCACGGGGCGTCGGGTACCAGATCTTAAAGTCGGTGTTAGTACCATAGAAGACGGGTCTCGACTCGGGAGGGACACCACCGGGAGTGAGGAAACGAAAGTCCGGGTCGAAGGTTCCAGGCCTCCAGACACCTCGATGTCGTAGAAAAGTCGATAAAGGGCTCCTCTTCCGACGGACGAGTTGGGTGTTGAGAGTCGAGTCACGTAGTCAACTCTTGTTCACCGACGGATATATTAAATTATACTACGGTGTACCCTGAGTGTCTGGACGACGTTTCGTTTGTCCTAAGATCGCGAACGGAGAACCGTTGATCTTTAGACCTCGCGGACAAAAAAAGACAAGTCCGACCCATATGTGGAGTCAGTCTCGACCCGTCCCACAAAAGTTCCCCAACTACGAATCTGATGACTCTTCACTCAGAGTAGACCCCCGTGGATTTTAAGGAATCGGACGGGTGTCTGAGTTCCAGTATTCGTAGAGAAATTCGTGTCGTTTGATACCCATATCGACCCTCTGGATTTCGACGGGGTCTGTGTCGTACTCCCGGTACGACACGAAAGTTCAGAACAGAGTCAATACCCCTTGGGTAGGAAAGTCCTTTCTATTGGATTTGGGTGCCAATCCATTATGTCTACCCTTGCATAGATGTATCTGTAAAGGTCCGTGTTTGAATGGTAGAATCTGTACGTAATTCCGGTTCTTCTTTTACAAGAACATAAACTTGTAAACGGTGGTACCGGGTAACCCAAACAACCGATCTCCCGAAATCCGTTTCCGGACCGGTCCCCACTCCCCACCGGACACGTAGACAAAGTGAGGGTCTACTTCGACCCTCCACCAGGTCATGAACGTGACCGGGTCATCTGAGGCGTCTACGACCCTGTTCAAGTAAACGTGGAATCATCTTATGACGCCTCTGAGTCCTGTTCAAGGGTTCTACGATTGAACACTCCGTAACCACCCCTACGGGTGGTGAGACTAGTCAGGAGGTCCTGGGACACAGGTTTAGTGAGACAGGGTCCCCACCCCTCTCTGAATTGTTTCTCTGTTTCTACCGAAGTGACTCTCAGTCAGGACCCCTTTTAGGGGTCCGACCTTCCTCTACAGTACCGGTTAATTCGTCTCCTGAAAATGAAGGATAAGATAGACTGGCGTTTCTGGTTTCATACCTAACGTCACCTCTGTCGCGATACCCCCCCGGGCTCCTGCGAGTTTCCGGGTCCTCGTCGCCTATGGACCTTTACGATGCCCACGTAAAAGGTTCCGTTGTACGAAACACGTGGGTTTACTTCCCCTCTCCCCAGTCCTAGTTCATTGACTAGGTCTGGGAGGGAGGGGAGATGGGGAGAGATCGCCCGACTGGTCCACTACTGACTCAAACGGTGACAACAACAAATCCCCTACTCCTCCGTCCTCCGATAGAGCCCATCAAAGGAGATTCCAGGATCACTGGTGGATTTTTGGGACCTTCCTCTTTTTAGGACCCTACATTAATGATACGATAGGTGTTAGTAGACATTTGTCTCGGTCGAGTATTTGTAGTCGAAATACTAATAGTAGGTTCTTTGTGATACCAAGAAGTTTATCGCATGTGGATTTTCCGTGTTTCATACGCTAAGTTGATTGTAAAAAACTAACTAATAGTACACCGAGCGTAATTCAGCTGGAACGTACGGGATAGAGTCAATTAGATACCCTACATCTTAAATACTGTCACTTAAACACAGTATGGACGACGGATTGCGTAGCCTCATACATTTTCTCTTCAGGTCTTTATCGTGACCTCCTGACCTGATTTTCCAAAACTAAGTGTCGTTTCCTTTAAATTAGTTTCGTACATTACAGTTAATGACAGTAAGTATTAGTGTAATCTGGAGGGGTCTTTATTATGTCTATATTTTCAGATCTCAATGGACGTACAAACTACATTTGTCCTATTTTAATAGATTCAAGACTTTTACAGGTCTATAGTCTTTCTTTTTCTTCATAGAGATGGATCGTAGTACACCGTAGTTTAAAGTAATACGTCCCTGAACTATAGGTCGGTGTTCTTTCAGGTAGGGAGCAGACTCTCGCCCAACATTTTTGCAGGTTTCCACGGACTGTTAGAACCCAAATTGTACCAGTACTAAAAATCGAGGATATTTGTTACTCTGCGAGGACGAACAAAACTGTTCCGGGTCCTCTCCGGTCTGTCGCTTATGAGAATCGGACAGGGGTTGTGAGAAACCTGTGATATACCACTATTCCTCGTCTGGGAAAGTGCCCCGTCGAAACTTCAGGTCACCTCCCTTTCTTAGTCTCCTTTCGAGGTCCCGTCTTTTTTGTACCGTGCTGACGGTTCGGTGTCGCTCCAGAGTCGTCCAGGTAGATACCCGTAGGTTGTGTGACGGTAAAGTAAGGGAACGGGGAATTAGTGAATCCCTCACGTGTGGTGACGGTCTTGAGTTCGACTTATGTCTCCGGTGAGCCCCTCGTCCTGTCGTCATTCTAGGAGCGTAAGAATCCTAATGTCCCGTCACCCCCTCTCCCTGTGATTCAAATTTTTGTATGTGCAAGTATTTTTGTTCCGTTCAAGGATGTAATGATATACATTTTATCTGTCGGTTACCCTTAAACGACATACAGAGTCCCTTGAGGTTGTCCCCGAGACATAGTTGGATCTCCCCACCCCACCCCTCCCTCTACCCTCCCTCCAAGTTTCCCCTCTCCTATATGCATATGGATACCGACTAAGTGCAACTCCAAACTTTCTTTTGTTGTTTTAAGACATTTCGTTAATAGAAAGTCAATTTTTTATTTATTTAAGATTTTTTTTTTCCGTTCAAGTTGACTCTGGATCCAAGACGTTTGGAATTTACCCATAAGATTCTGAAGATAACGGTCTCCAGGACCGTTTCTACTTTGTTTTATATGTTCGGGAACCGAACTACTTTTAATTATTTTTCAGGTGACGATGATCATGGTGATAAGAATGGCAATCACTCCCAGAAGTGGTCTGTGACCGACACACTGGAATCCATTCGATTAAAAGAGTACAAAGTCCGGGGGGTAGACATATTGCCCTATTGTTAGTAAGGATTGTTTTTTTCTAATTTACTCGATTATACATCTTTCACAAACCTTGTTACGGACCGTGTATCATTTTCAAACTATTTACAATCAACAATCACCACTAATAATAAAACGGTCTTAGATTCTGTAGTGCAGTCGAGTATTGTCCGAATGTTAGATCTGGTCCCAAAGAGTTGTCTCGGTGATAACTACAAAACCTGACCTACTCAGAAACAATACCCCCCGACAGGACACGTTACATCCCACAAAACATCATCGGACCGGAAGATAGGTGATTACGGTTCTCGTAGGTGGGGGTGGTAGTACTGTTAGTTTTTACAGAGGTCTGTAACGGATTACAGGGGACTCTCCTTTTTAGCGGGGGTATTTTTTTTTTTTTGGTGACCAGATCGACCTTTCATATTGCGTGGCTCTCCTTCCCTCTACTATGTCTCAACCTCAAACATCAGTCCTCCTCTTCTCTTTGTCACTCAGGTGCTCCCTTGGGAAGTTGTCTTTCAGTCCCTTCTGACGAAGTTCTCCCCGACGTTACCACGAAGTACTGGTAGAACTTAGGTGTAGGGAGAACGATTTGTCTTTTAAGTGAAATCACTCTAAAGTCTAAATCTTTACTTAATTCGTAGTACTGATTCGGGGTTAATTTCGTTGGTATTATGTGACTTATATTAAAAGGTAATGGATGTCAATCAAAGGAGGAGAGTGGTTTTAGGACTGTCTCGAAGAACCGATTTACAATGGGTGTGTCTAAATCTATTCGACCCCTCTCTTGTTTCTCTTTCCTCGTCCCTCTCCCTTTGAAGACCCCGTGGGAGCCTTTTGAGACCTCGTTAAAGGTGACTGTAGACACCTCTGATCGGGTTTCAAATTGGTTCACCGTCGTTCACTCAGGCGAAAGTTCTCCTTGTCCCAAACCAGGTGCGACCGAGGGTCAACGGCGTAGGGTAGGGTAGGAGTACTGAGCCTGGTTGACTGAGAGTAGACACCCTGAGTCAGGACGGAGTCAAAGGTCCTAAGGTAGAACTAGACTCTGACAGGACCCGAGTTCTCGTAGTGGTAGACTGGGGTTTTGTCTCGAAGAAGATCATGGTCTCTCTCAAGTAATAGGTCAGACAATAGTTTCAAGAATAACGACTGGAAGACGGAATCAGGGACAACTACTTAGGACCAGGTTCTTGGGGGGGCGGGTCACAGACCCCGATTTACACAGGGTTCTGACGACGACGACGACGATTCAGCGAAGTCAGCACAGACTGAGACACGCTGGGGTCTCTGCCGTCGGGTGGTCCGAGGGGACAGGGGCCCTAAGAGGTCCGTTCTTATGACCTCACCCAACGGTAAAGGAAGAGGTAGACGAAAAGACGTGTAGACTCGTAGTGAGGGGGTTCAAGGACGACGACACGAGGTAGATGGGTGACCCTGTAGGGTGATGAAGCACAATCTGTGAAGAAACAACGACAACCAAAACCCCTTACCACTAGTCTCTAATGACATAGGGTACGACCTGTCTGACGTAGAAGTACAATCGTACACCTGGTTATGACACGAGTCTCTCACGTTAGGATAGGGACTCTTCTCAGTGTAGGTATAGGGTAGAGAGACGGAAGAAGGAAGACAACAAACATCGACCGGTACGACGTGATACCGGCTCTCTCTAGCATAAGGGCCACAAACCAATAGAGACAACACACCGTCCACTTAGTCTGACAGTGAGAGAATACTGAGGTAATAGTATGTCACATATATATGACATTCGGTTTATGGAGGACATACGTTCTATTAGATGCCCTCTCTTCCCCTTCTCTTGAGTACGAATACCTTTCAAATAAAACATGGTATGTAAGTAAATACAAGTAATGTTCTAATAAATTAAAATTGAGTGTTGGTGAGGTTCTCCACCTATGGTAGTAATTGTCAAAGTCGCACTCCTCCTCTCCGTTACTCCGTAGTCAATCCGATTGTGACCAGGTCGACTGAAGTTTTGAATACGAGTAAAGGAACTGTTGGTCCTCATCAGAAAAACTACCTATTGACCTCGAGATACCCCAAAGATAGGAAAGAAGGTGGAAAATATTTAAAAGTATCATATATATACCGTAGATGAAAGTCCCGATCGCTGGTTTGAGTCTCGTGAGTGTGTTTGAAAGGAGTCGGAGGAGAGGATACGAAAAAGACGATACTCTTAAGTCCAAAGTTCACGAAAGGAGTTCCAGTGTGTCTTTTACTTTCCACCCTAAAGGTGTTTGTGAGAGTTCCCCAGACGTATATGTTCTTGAACAATGTGCAAATACCCTCAGTGACAGAGTCACTTGTTCCATGGTCTCCTGGGACCCAAAGGGTCTCCTTCAGATACGTGGGTTCGTCTGACCCTACGATGCACGTCCCGAACCCCAAGCCGGCACACGGGGTCAGGGAGAGAGGGACGACGGTCTCTAGTTCCTTAACCGATCTGTGACCGGCGACCAAGTGTCCTCCTTGTGTCCCCAACCGTAAACATTCAAAGTGTAAACGTGTTACTTGAGGGGTGGGAATAAAAATTGTCTAATCGTAAATTCCGAAATTTTTATGGTGTTTTTGTATGTGATCTCTAACTTAACAGAAAAAGGACGTCACATCCTATCATTGATCTGACTGGAAATGTACCTACCTGGACTTCACTGAAGTACCAACTCAAATTTACCGATACAAGTTCCTAAACACATGGTGTATGTGCCTCGGAGTAGTGGATGATCTTGGTCCACGTAGCCATAAGTACCTAGTGTTAGTTCTCCCTCTCTTCTCTCTGTCCCTTGTCTCCCAAGGTGCCAGCTCCTCATGTCGTAATTTATCCTTCACCGGTGGGGAGGACACCCGAAGGGACCACCGAGTCACCATTTCTTAGACGGACGGTTACGTCAGCTTTTCCAAAACTAGGGGACCCAGTGCTTCTAGGGGACCTCTTCCTTTACCGTTGGGTGAGATCATAAGAACGGACCTCTTAGGGTAACTGTCACCTCGGGCCGTTTGATGTCAGGTACCCCAACGTTTTCTCAGCCCGTGCTGGCTGGCTGACTTGTGGTGGTGGTGGGGCTGACATACCTCTATGTAAACTTCTTCATTGGTCGTAGTGGGAACTGTGAGTTAGATGTTTGGTTGTCCTCAGTCTCGGAATAAGAATGAAATGAGTAATAAAAATACCACTTGTCCGATGTAAATCTTATAGATTTTAGTCGTTATTGCTTATTGTTCGGTCTTCGGTGTCTTATGTGAAAATGGAATCTTTTGACTACTTGACGTGTCAAATCTGAGAATAGACTAGGAATATTAACCTGTTTTGATCGAAAGTGTACTGGTGTAGTAATAACGGTCTCAAAGTAACATGAAAAAGTTTTGAATTGTAAAATTTTATATGGAAGAGAGTACAAGTGTTTCACTTATATAAACTATAAAATTATTATATTATGAATAAGATCTCATAATATAAAGTCAATAGTGTGTTAACAACCATTTAACCCAACAGAATCCATTTTCACACACACACACACATATGCATGTCAATTGGGAACTTGTTGTGCCCCTAATCTCCATAGGTAGGAGAGGAATCAGTTTTTATCAGTTTTTAGTTTATATTGAAATATCAGTCGGGAGTTATGAACTTCAAGACGTAAATTCTTAAGTCGGTTGACGTCCGGTACATTATGACGTTATGTGTAGAAAACTTTTTTCAGAAACACTCATTTGGGTACGTCAAGTTCGGATACAACATAGTTCCCACACATATATATTATATGTTATATCATATATGTGAAAAAAGATTATTATGAAAATTAAATTATTATTATCAAAAAGATTATTAAAAGAACCCTATATAAAGGTTTTCATCTTAACGACTCGGTCAGTCCCTAACGAAAGCACAGGACTATATAAAATGTATAGAGGTATGACAGGAGATCCTTCCCCTTTTCTTTTTCTTTATAATTACGGAAGACGTTACACGTACAAGGATGTTTCGAGACGAGTTCAATATAAAATATCGAAAACAAATGAAAAATATCATATGTATCCACACTTTACCATTCAGCGTCAACAAAATTGAACTTGTATAATTTAATGGAGGGACCCTAAACAAATGTCACTTACAAAGAGAACACACTTAATAGATGAGTATAGGAAACTGGTAGACAGGTTACTTCAGAACTAACACGGGAAATTCTAAATATACTTTAAGAGGTTTCACAGACCTACCACTCAAAATCGACAATACAAATAACATTGATGAAGGGGTTAGTCAACGAAGAGGAAAATGGAAACGACCAAAAGAAACATGTCTTTTTTCTTTTTTCCACTAAAAAATTTTACATTAACTTGGGTAGTTTGAATAGTAACTATTAAAAAAGTTAACGAAGTTATCAGTCTTTTAACAGAAAAGAGTTGTTGACCCTATTCATATGGTACTTTTTTTTAATCGAAAAAATTGGTAGACCGTAAACAACACCATATCCCTATGTCACTGGTATAAAAGACTTAGTTTTTAACCTTGTACGCTAGACTGTTCACGGTCATAAGAATACCCGTTTTACCCTGTCTTATAAACTTTAACTCTGACAGAACCTTTTAACTCCTGTGTACCGGAGGCATACATACCTCGTTCGACAATAAAATTTCCATGTCGCGGTCTGGGAGAAAAGAGTCGAGGACAGTTGAGGTTCGTTGAGGAAAAGTCAGACTCCGAGTGGAGTGTACTTAGGACTCGGGACGGAAAGAACCTCTGTATCCGATAAACCATCCCGGTCAAGGGAGTCTTCCCTCCCAGCTCTTAATCAATACAACGCTTTCGGATGTCAACCGGGGAGTTCTAGGTAAAAGGGGGATGGGAGAGGACGGGCTCTCACCGACACAATCACCCGTTCGAACGGGAGACGGAGACTAATTCATCTGGTTACCCTTCCTCGGGTCCTTCCGGTCCTCTCTCTCCTCGAACCCAATAAAGGACTAAGAGAACGATACCTCCGTGGTAGTGGTTTCCAGTATCCGAGACCGACAACCCACCGGGAGACGCGTGGTAAAAAAAAAAAAAAATTTAGAGACCTTAAGTCATTGGTGAGTCAGGGTCCTCACTAGTGTCGAAGGGTACCAATGAGTGGGGTCCTACCTCATATGAATCGAGTGAAGAAAATGTATTTGAACTCATACATCCCTGGAATTGAAGCTGCGGGTTACAGGTCCGACGCAATTCATATACGTTGTAACTTGAGTCAATCAAAAGGGGTCTGAGGTAGTGTCACGAGGCAAAGATAGAACTTCGTGTCGGGAGGGGCTCAGGTGCCGGAAGAACTGGTGAGACAGTCGGGGAATGAACCTCCTGTCCTGGGGAGTCGAGATGGGTGACTGATATCCTGACGAGGTAGGTTCCGGTGGTCCGTGATGTTAGGTTGACAAGTATACTGGAACTTTAGGATTTAAAGGACAGGATGAAGATGGGGTAGGGTCGACGAAAGAGAAGGGGGTCGGGTCCCAATCCCCAAGTCTTCCGGGTCCAGGTGGATACACCGTTGTCAGTCGCCGAAGAAGGAAGTGGGTCTGTCAGTCTAATTATGGAAATTCTGTGTGACCCGGTCACGGGAATGTGTATTTTTGACCTACTCAGTAACGTTCGTGTGTCACTATTAGTAGACTCGACGGACAAGGACCAGGGGGTGTACAAAAAATCACCCCCGAGTGGAGAAGAAACGGGAACTTGAAACGGAGTACCACAACGGACCTCCTGGGACGTTACGGAGGAAACAGATGACTGGATACAGAGTGGGTGTCGACAAGGGTGACTGTTACACCTAAGGTGAAGACGGTTCAGATATGGTAAACCCCCGTTGTGACTGTACGGGGGTGAGGTACCTCTTTGGTACTCGTCTGTCTTCAGTCCCGTCTTTTAAGTTTTGTGTGTCACGACCTTCACTGATAGAGATCCAAGTCGAGTTGTTCGGGGGTGACTCGGTCCGAGTCCTAGATATTTGGTTCGACTTTTCCTGCTCCGTTTGTCCTTACTCTAGAGTTCTGTCCTTTGCACCCCGTGTCTGTTGTTCGTTCACCACTAGGTGTATATACTCTTCTAGACCCTTCCGAGACCTCCTCTTCGACCCGAGTTCGATCTTGAATTTCCATCTCCTTTCCTTCTTTCATGCCTTCGTTCCAGAATCCCTGTCTTTAGTCGTAGAATCCCTATCTTTAGTCGTCGTTGCCAGTGACATACTTTAGTGATAACCGACTCCCGTACCTCTTCCTTCAGTTTTTAATACCGTGTCGACGAAGGTAAGGTAGGTTCATAGACGCACGTGGGTAGACTATGAGTCACACGACGTGGAGACTGAGGGGACCCAGACCTTGTCCCAACTTTTTCTCCTCCGTAGTATTTGAGAACGACTTATTTTTTTACTTAGTTATGTGAACTGAGACAATAACGGTTTTCGGGTCTCAAGTCGAAAGATAGAAACTTAGGATGTAGACGTCCCCCTTCCTCAATGGGTTCTCTTTTTTGTCAAACACTGTCTACGAAAATTTTTGAATTCAGTTGTTCTTTGTACTTTGTGGACCTCTCAAGGGGTGACCGATACCTTTATTGGAGATAAAGTAAATCCCCGGTACCTTCGGGAGACGGAAGATGGGAGTACTTCGAAGTCCAAGAATAGGGGAGCCCAGGAGTCTGAGTACGAACCGTAGACCAAGGAGTCCCTTAGACCACCCAACGAACGTTCTCGAGACGAGAACCCGACTTGAGGACCTCGAGCTGGACCTAAAGACAGATCCCGGACTCCGAAGACACGACGTGTCACCGCCGGGGGAAGAGGGAAAATTTTCGTCGAAGTTCGAAGGTCACAATCTAAGTAACCGGAACTTTTGTGTTTCGGAGAGGGACGTAAAGGGTAAGGACAGAACCCGAGGTACCTTACCCTTGGATCCCTGATCCGACCTACCCTGATCCACCCTTGAAGTTACAGAAGGATAATTATTACGAGTATATTATCTTGGTGAATGTAAACGAATTACCAAATGTTTCGAATGTCTATGTAGAAGAAATTAAGACTTTGTTAGGACGATTGATCCGTAGTACTAGAGATTAACTGTGACTCCGAGTTTTAACGGTCCAGGGGGTCGTCGCCGTGGTCCATGATGGGTTCTAGATCCTAAGGAATAGAAGTAAGTATCGACGACGGAGGAATCGAGGACTAAGTGAGGTCTCTCATCCTAGGTCCTCTCTACTACTGGAGGACAGAGGTACGACGACTCAGCCAGGTACGTAATTTCTTCCCAGCCTGATCCGATGCTCCGCACTTCTCGGTAGTGAGTAGAGTGTTAGGACGTTTGACGGTGGTTACACGGTGTTTCATACGAAAGAAAGAGTTTAGGGGTCAAATGAGTCAAAACTGCGAGTCGAGACTGATAAGTAAAAAACTTCGATCCGTCACTTCACCTGTCGTTAAGGCATAGAGGCTAAAGGACGTCGCAGACCTTTCAACACAATCCGGCCCATTTACTTCTCGATTTTCGTCGTCCTCCTTTTTAGTATTTTTTACATCGGCAAAACAAAATCAGACGGAGAGAGACGTCTAAACCAACCACTGGAGAGAGACTCAGTGCTTTCCGAAATTTTAAACGGGACTAAATGTAGACGTCCTTTGTCTCAAATGAAGAACGTAAAAAGTTAGGGTTTGGTATCAAATAAGGAAAGATACACCTTAAAGAACTATTATGGAGTTCTGCTTTTATATGTATGTATTATGAAAAGCCGACGTACCACACGAAATTGGTTTTGGCGAGCAAAGCTGTTCTCGGCCGTCCGAAATTCGGTTAATGGGGGTTACATAAGACATTCGAAATCGACCCGCCAGGAGAGGAGTAGTTAATTCAGTACCCTTTTCCGAGTCCTAGTGGTTACTAGAGTAAGCCTCTCGTTAGACGTTCCTTTTCGTAATTTTTTTCTTTTTTTAAAAAGATGGGTTCTCAAATCTCCGTTCCCAGATAAAAGTAATAAAAACCGTAGACTTCATACCGTCTACCAGATTAGAAAGTGTAGAGATATATGGCTTGAGGTAAGGTCTCCTTTTTCTTTCTTGGCGTTAAATCGTCTCCAGTTCTTCTGTTTCAAATATTGACATGTGAGTGGCGGGGGTGAAGTGACCCGACGGTCCGGAGACACCTAATACCGGTAACGAGAAGTCAACGTTTATTTTCTAAGGGGGAAGATGGTCGGGAGGCTCGATTACTTAATTTCCTTGAATCTTTTTACTTATGACACTATCAGTCTTAGGATTTCAACCGGGAGTTCTAAAGGATAGGATTTCGATCCTGACACTGATATAGTACGGGACTATTACAATCCAATTTTCCGTTTTCCCTAAAACGTCTATACTAATTCCAATGACCAATCAACCAAAATTTAATTAGTTGTCTTCTAGTTGACCCACTCGGATTACATTAGTATACTCACGAAATTTTCGTCTCAAAAGAGGACGATCATTGTCTTCTCCTTAAGTCTCTCGAAACACCCTTCCTAAGTTACACACCCTCCTAAGCTATACACCCTTCGAGAGGGAACGACTACTCAACCCCCAGTGTGCAGTTCCTCGACTCTCACCGGAGACGTCCGATACACGTTAAGGACGGTTTTCGATCTCTCCTTTATCTCTGGAGTCAGGCTGTTGACGTTCCTTGACTTCTGACGGTTGTCCGACTTACTCGAACCTTCGCTTTAGAAGGGGTCCCAGAGGTCTATTCTCCGGTCAGGACGGTTAAGGAACTAAAGTCAGACTCTGGGACTCGTCTCTTGGGTCGGGTGGGTCTGAAGACTGGATATCTTGACACTCTATTATTTACCCACAACGAAATTCGACAACTTAAACACTGTCAAGTACCACATCAGTCTATTTTGATTATGTCTATGGGTCTGTTCAGATACCTGTTTTGTTTATGTCTTCGGTTATGTTTATAGTAATCCGGTGCTGCACTTTCTCTTAGGGGACCGGCACTTTGGAAGAGACTGTGGACCTGAGAAAGAGGGAAATCGAAAAGAAAACTAGAACTGGTTGAAGGGTCCGAATGTACACTACTTGTACCGACAGTTGGGTTCGGACTGGCTGAGGTACCTCGGTGTGGATAGAGGTTGGTTCTTTCAGTGACACAAGAGTCAAGTCTAAGACTCTCTCTTCGACCAGTAGGGTAAATAGACCGTTAATACTTACCTCTCGTTAGTTACAACATTCTTAATAAGATCCATGATACCCCTATGTTGTTGTCTGTTCTATGTGAGGACGAGTTCCCTCAAAGTCCGGAGGACTTCCCCTCTGTGTTACTTTTCCGTCCGTTTGTGTAAGCAATCCGGTCGTTTCCGTCCGACATTCCTTTGTGTCTCGTCCCGCTACCCTATGTCCCTGTGGTCTTCACAGGAAAAATTTAACACCCGTACCCGGACGTCTCTCCCCTCGTAAAATTGTATAAACCCACTACACTTCCTCGGTCTTTACGTTTGTGTTTCGCCTTTCTTGTAAGTCCTTCTTCTTTGTCTTTCACTTTCCGAAAGCTCACCTTTACAGGAGACTTCCCTTGTTCCGTCGGTCACCTCGACCTCGTGTCTTTCGTTTCCCTCCTGTGGTCCTTTCTCCGTCCTCTCCACCGGACCGGGTCGAGTTCGTCTCACCTCTCCGGCGTCATCTCTTAAACGTTTTCGCCGTCTCAGCTGACGTTCCCTCACTGTACCTAACTGACTCTAGGTTGTTCCAGATTTGTCTCAGAGGGTCTGGAGAGAGGGGACCCAATACCCAGAAATCCGAGGTGTCACGGATGGAATCGGGGTAAGAGAGTGTTAGAAGGAGGTTTGACCTATTCGGTTGGGAATTGGGGCTTGACGGAGAAGACAGGGGAAAGAAGGGTAAGACCAGGTTCAAAAGGACCTTAACAGGGTTACTTGTGAATCACTCGTGGTCGGAGTACTGTAATACGTTCCGTCCTCCCTAAGTTCGGGAGCCCAGTGTTGGACTATACGATGACTAATCGACGGAATTAAGTCCGTTTATTGAGTTAGAGGACTCGACGAAGGTACTGTGTCTCTGTTTTTATGGATGGTACTTTCCTACGAGTCCCCAATCGCAATAATTCGTTTCAAACATTGTGTTTCGACCTGTGTTTTATCCGGGAACCACTCATGACTAACTTATTTGTTTATTTACTCCCTGTCCCAACTTCGTATAGACTACTGACCTATAACTTTGACACTACTTACGAAGTTGTCTTCATACTCCAATTTCTCACTTACCCTTCGTCTCTGGTACGACGACGGAGAGACAGACGGAGGGGTCGCGTAAGGGATGTGTCCGACGGGTTGAGGTGAAGACACGTAGTCGGAACCACAGAAGGGGTGTGTAGAAGGAGTCTTATCTACTTACCGGAGGAGGAAGGGTTTCCTCAAAACCATGGTTCGTACCGGAACTGTAGGAAAGAAAATATGGGGTTGTACAGTAGTAGAGATATAGGTGAGAGATTCAGCCGACAGATTTAAGTTAAATTAAGAACACTTGTTGAGAAGTGCCTTTCGGATGGTGCACGTCCCATTACACGTGTATCTCCACTCTTCCGAAGTCATAGGTACGTCTCGAGTGTAAAATCGTCCCTGTGGTGGTTCTACCGGTCAGGTGGACCGGGGTGTTGTCATCGATACCCTTATGCAGGTACTCCTGCAGGGACGACCGGGTGCCGACTTTGAGACGTGAGGGTGGCGGCCTCCGGGCTCAAGTCAGGGACCAGTTCTTTGATCTAGGGTATACGACGTTAATTCTCAAGTGTGCGGTGTCGATTCCAGTTTCTAGGACGCACGACGTTGATTCTAGACCGTGTCGGTTTATTCTTTCTTTCTTTCTTCATACAGGCACCCTGTCGTCGTTGGACTCCCGACTAGTTGGAGACCACTCCGGACCCTCAAAAGTCCCTCCAACCCTTCTCTTCCAAAGAGTCTCCTTCCCTGGGTCCTCAACTCGAAGTTCTTACCTATCCTAGAACGGACCATCTCCTCTCATCTTCTATGGGAAGGATATCGAGTGGAGAAGGAAGGGTCCCTACGATATGGAAAAAAAAAAAAATTACTTAAAAATAACCCCATATCAACTAAACCCGAAGGGGCTATTAAGTCAACCATTTCTTATGCGGACGTCACGTCCTCTGGGACCAAACTAAGGACCCAGTCCTTCTAGGGAACCTCTTCCTATCCGTTTCCAGGCAGATCAGTTTCGATACCAAAAAGGTCATCAGTACGTACCTACACTCTCAACCTGATATTTCTTTCGACTCGTAGCTCCTTGACTACAAAAACTTGACACCACAACCTCTTTTGAGAAGTCTCAGGGAACCTGACGTTCCTCTAGGTTGACCAGGTAGGATTTCCTTTAGTCAGGACTTATAAGTAACCTTCCTGACTACGACTTCGACTTATGAGGTTATGAAACCGGTGGACTACACTTCTTGACTGAGTAACCTTTTCTGGGACTACGACCCTTACTAACTTCCGTCCTCCTCTTCCCCTACTGTCTCGTACCCAACCAACCTACCGTAGTGGCTACGCTTCCTGTACTCAAACTCATCCGAGGCCCTCAACCACTACCTGTCCCTCCGGACCGCACGACGTCAGGTACCCCAGCCTTTCTCAGTCTGTGCTGACTCACTGTCTTGTCTTGACTTGACTATCAACTAAATGTTACGACACAATCAAAGACGAGATGTCGTGTGGTTTAGTCAATGTGTATGTAGGTGAGAAAAAGTCTAAGATAAGGGTGTGTCCAGTAATGCCTCATGACTCATCTCGAGGAACACGATATGTCGTCCAGGAATAATCAATAGATAAAATTATATATCATCACACATGTATAGTCAGAGTGAGAAGGTTAAATAAGAGGGGGGGGTGGTGGGGCATAGAAAGAATAGGGAAATCGTCTCACGAAGAGTTCGTTAGACTTCTTTTCGTAGTCGAAAATTTTTAAAGGTTTAGTAACATCTGACCATAAAACGTTATATACTGGTTTAATTTAATGATCTTTTACAACTTTATTGTCTTATCTGTTTTACGTACGCGTAGCTAGTACACGAGACCACCATGTCACTCAGTTTGACGACATTTTCAAAGAGGGGACCCTGGAGGGCCCCCGAGTTGCCGTTCCTTAGGAGGTCGGTTACGTCCCCTGTGTTCAAACTGGGGACCAGACCCTGACACGGAGTCTCGTGGATCCACCCACGCGGTGTTGAAGATTCGGGTGTTTGAAGATGACTTCGGACACACGGAGTTTGGAAGAAGGTGTCCTTCTCTTCGGTGACGTTACTCTTCGGGTACGTTATGTTAATCTCTCCTCGGGGACGAGAGACGTTGACCTCTTTCGGGTCCACGCCGTTACGCCTGGGTCATGTCTGTTTTTATTGTGTCTTTATTTAGAATTTTTTTTTAAAGAGGAGACCACCGATACCACCGTGTTCTGGCATTTACATCAATTATGGTGACTGGACACGTGAAATTTTTACCGATTTTACCATTCTAAAGACAATGCGTATAAAACGAAGGGGTCACCGAGTCTCCATTTCTTAGGCGGACGTCACGCCCTCGGTGTCCTCTGCGCCCAATTTGGGGACACAACCCTCCTAGGGCACCTCCTCCTTTACCGTTGGGTGAGGTCTAAAGACAATACATATAAAATGGTGTGTGTTTTCAAAGAGGAAGTAAAAGTATTATAGCGGCCAGTTTCCAAATCTTTTCAGTTTCAATGAAAATTCAGTAAAACACGAAAGTAGAGACACTATAACACTAAATGTTATTCTTTGTATATAAACCAGAAGTAAGAGTAAAGACCATGTGTCGAGGATTTTGACGACTTTACAGGACTATTTTCGTTGTGTCCAAAATATCAGTAATGTTCGGGGAAAGCTAGCGAGGACTTAAAGACAAGCACTCCTCTTAAATACAATTATTCCTACCCCCGACCAACAGTCCCCTTGGTTGAAGATCCACTCTCCCGACCTTGAATAGGGGTGAGGGACTGGAGTCCCCTCCCCTCGCCCCGACCTCTAATTCAAGTCAGTGTTTGTCGACTACTAAATTAGTCAGTACGAACGTATTACTTCGAAGGTATTTTTGGACTTTTTCCTGTCCTAAGACTCTCGAAGGTCAATCTTTTGTGTGCGGATATGACCCTCTCACCCTACGGGTCACTCCCGAACCTTCGAGACTCGGGGTAAGGTGTGTGGGACGGGATTCGTAGAGAAGGGAGACGACAAGGACCCGATGTACTGACTATTTATCCATTAGATCATTCATTTGACAAAAGGACTTGCGCCACTCGGTGAGATCGGTTAATTAACTTGACTCCTCCCCGATACCCTCGGAAGTTACGTATCATCCAGTCTCTGTATCCAATTGTTGGACCTGAAGTCTGATCAAAATAAATTTTACTCACCCATACCTACTCTCTGGGAACACTTTGACTCCGGGAATTGGACGACCTAACCGTCGTAGAAAGTTCATCTATCATAGTCTTAACTCAATTTAACATCCTATAGGTCAGTCACCGGTGACTCTTAGACTACTGACGAACTGTCACAACCTTTTGTGTGTGACTTTGATGTTATACTTTTACCAGTGATAACGAAAAACTTCCACAAAAAAAAAAAAGAATACTTTATCGAACGTGAGGGTAGAAAAGGAAGGGTTGGATTGGGACGTGAAGAAGTCTAGTCCAAGACGTTGATAGACTAGTTACAGGAACCGTGCTAAGGGAGGTAGTTTTTACAGAATATATACTCCTTCGAATTTGATTCGAAGACTTTTGTGGTAAAAGTACAAGGGTGAGTTTTTATAAATCACTGAGGGACCCCGGAGACCGTAGTTAAAATTAAAGGGATGGATTGAAATTATATTCGGGTCCTGACCCTGGAGGGACTACTAGGTCACCAATTCTAAGGTGGAACGTTCCGTCCACCCCGTGTCCAAACTAGGGACCAACCCCTCGATTCTGGAGTGTACGGAGTGTCGGTTTTTCGGTTTCGTATTTTGTCTTCGTTATGACATTGCTCAAGTTATTTCTGAATAATTTTTCACTAGGTGTAATTTTTTTTTTTTTCGGAGACTGACATAGTGAGTGATGAACGAAATATTGTACTGTAAGGTGAGGTTCGTCGGTAGCAAAGAGAGTCCGGTGAACAGGGTAGATGAGGTTGGACGTCAATAGAAAGATAAGAGTCTCGAGAATGATTCGTTGAAGTTACTTTGGACCTAATCTCTACTAATGACGTTCATGAGATGGACATAACACGCACTAAAGTTGGTCGGACTCCGGTCCCTGTTCAAGACGAGTTAGAGAGGAGTTGAGAACTACGGTCACGGTATTTTTCTCCTACAATTCATTATACCCTATTCAACAGTCGAATCTCCGCTGAATTCTCTTATGGTGACATAGTCAAGTTAGTAGGATGACTTGTTTCAGATCGTTTAGTACTGTAGAAGGATTCTATACGAAATGGGGGTTAGGACCCATCTACTATTACAAATAGATAAAATATTTACTTTTGTGATTCTCTGTCGGTCCTTTCTTCAGTCAACGGGTTCCAGTGTGTTGACCATTCTCCTTTTTTCCTAAGTTTTATGTTACGGATTGAGATTTCGATCGTGGTACAGGTGACATATGTGGTCGAAAATTTACCGTAGAGAAGAGGTCCAAGCTCCTTGATGGGTAAGTGACAAGGACTACCGGATACTCTTAACGTTGGTGTTGTGTCGTCACGTTTGGTAGACGTCTACAGTACCCAAACGGGGAGATACCGGGTGGTCGTGACGGTAGTTTTACTTATAAAAAGTCGGGACTCTGCGTACGGTAGTAGAGTCTTCGCCTGACAGTCCGTGGTTACCAGTGGATCACAAAGGGAAGGGTAGGCACAACGTACCCTTCCTACAAAAATCTTCACCCAACTTTATTCCAAAGTCTTCTAGTTGGGATAAACGAAAAAAGGGTGGAACGTCCTAGTTCCAGTACCTATCCTCACTCCCCTCACCACCGTCTCCTACCGTGAGTCCCTTATAATTAAAAATTCTTCGTCCTTCTTTTCCCTCTAAGATACCCCCTTTTTTGTCTACTTCACGAGTCCCTTGGGAGTCTCTATGGACAATACCGGTTCTTTCTCCTCATGAGGTTCTCCGACTGGTGACTTCTCTCTAGTGTACTCTGCTTCTTTCTCGTAAACCTTCAACCCTTCAGTATCCATTGGAAACGACGTTGTTAAAGTGTCCTTCGTCTTCCGTGTAATGTCAAACTATGTGGTAGTCTTTGACGCTTTCGCGGCGCGACATCCACCTAAAAGTTCTGTAAACGACTTATTCCCCTTTTCTCCTCTACTGACTCCTCTTTCCTAAACCCGCCGGGACTCCCAACCCCATTACAATCTCAGTCAACCCTTCCCCAAACAGGGTTCAGGAAGTCCGTCGAATACTCTAATAGGGGTCGTCGAGAATCACCCGGTCACGGTCCGAGGCGTTTTTCCGGAACACTCACCTAAGTCCGACCTCTGACGTGTCGACCTTGTCACTTTCTTGTTTTCCCCGACCTCACCTCCACCCCTTTTGACTCCTGCGACCTCTCACACCGAGTTTATTAGAGGTCTACTGGTCCGACTCCACACCCTCTGACTCCCAGACCCTCTTCGCCCCCAGTCCTCGCTCTCCAACCGTTCGTGTAGAAGGACCCCTATTTTCTGATCTTCTCCACGACTGTGTCTACCAACACCCGTCCCTCCCCTGCGAGTCTCCCGTTTGCAAGCCCTAAGGTCCGCATCCTCGTTTCAGTACATCGCCTCACCTACCTCAGCGACAGCTACGGTTCTCCTGTCTGTCTCCTCGACGTGCCGACTACCTGTCCAGTCCTTTCTCCAACGACGCAAGTGTCTCTCCTTCCCGCACAAACTGTTGAGGTTCACGAGTTCAGGAGCCACTCGTCCTACGAAGGTCCCCGAACATTGTCCCGCGCGCACGCACGTACGCACGCACGCACACACACACACACAGACACACACACACAGACACACACACAGAGACACACACAGACACACACACACATAACGGTGTAGGAGGAGGTCCCTCTCACCCGATTAGGAATTTTCGTCCCGTCCAAAGTTTCCTCAGGACCTCCGGTCACTCGATGTTCATACGTGCCTTTTGGTCCCCTCACACCCTTTTTCCGGTACAGGGTCTCTGTCGGGACTCACAGACCCTTTCGTGTACTCCTCACCCGAGTCCTCCAGACTGCCACCCCTCAAAAAACTGTCGTCTCAGTCCTGAGGTCTGTCTCTAGAACCACCTTCCCCACTCACCTCCACGGACCGTCCTCCTTCCCCCCGACGTGACTACACTTACTCTTCTGTCTCTTTTGTCTCTCGTCTCCGTACCTCAGGGTAGAGTACGACCGGGGAGTATTTGCCTTCCGTTAGACCAGATGAGACTCCGTGTCGTTGGTAGAGTGTCTCCGGGTCTCGTCGGGCGCCAGGGACTCACCCAATAGAACCGGGAGGAACGGAAGTCGACGGGACGCTCGTCTTCAGGCCAGTGGACTACCGTCAGTGTCGGTGTCCATTTCCGTCGTTCACGGTGCCTCTTTCTACTCTCCGCTTCCGGTTGTACCGGAACCGCTACCTTGCACCCTCCCTCTTTCTACCTCTTTTGTTTCCCTGAAGTCCTTTGGATCAAATACTGAAACCACCCTCTGATAAGAAGACTTCCAAATTTTTCCGTATTTACGGAAAGATTAGGATTTTACGTACGGCATTTCCTTTCGTGTCCGGAGAGAGTTGTTCAAGGAAGGATCGACCCGGGAAAGACCCATAAGTTCAGAAGACAATTCGAGTCTCTAGAGTGGAAGGGTTCTTAGTACTTCTGGATCAAGATTAAGTGACCCGGGTCGGACGTCGACGTCGGCTCCATCGTTAGTATCGTTACCCTTCCGTCCTAACTGGACACGGGGAGTCCGACGTTTTACGGCGAGAGACGAGAGGACGTCCCTGGTCTCCCGACTTTTGGCGAGGGACGGTCATACAACCTGAACGGGGGAGACGGAAAGGTTTGTCCTACCTTTTTGACGAATGCAACATACTATAAAATTGGCCTCCCGTGAACCTTTTAGTCTTTCACTCCCATCGGAAGTGTCCTCAGAGTTCCGGTTGGCACCTAAATACCTCTGCAGTTTGTCTCCCGCCGGGCATAGGCTCGGCACCTCCATTCCGTTTAATAACGAGCCGGCCGGAGGGTAAAGAGAGAAATAAAAATAGAAGCCCTAGTCCGCACAACCTCTCTTTTCTCCTCCGGACCATTGTTGTCGAAGGGGCAGTAAGAACCAATGAATGTAGACACCAGTTAAAAGGTGTGAAATAAGGTATTTTCCATTTGCTCCGTGCCATGAACGTTCTCCTATTAGATTTGTTATACTTGGTACAATGACAATTTCTGGTAGACCAACTAGTGCGAGTCGGGGTCTGAAAATTGAGGAACTCCATTCTTTCTACGGTTTGGGCCTCTCTGGTCCGGGAGGAACCCAGAAAATGAGGTCTTAGAAAGGGAGGGAGAAGTTCAGTTAATTTTGCTACTGGAGATTCCAGAGACGGTCGGGATTATAAGATCCGACCGACGACTACTTTAAGCCGCTCGAAACACTTACTTGATGAACGTTTTACGAAGATGGTTTACGGAGAAGAGAAGAAAGAGAAATTTTCCTTTGTAATTTTCGACCCCCCCCCCC